>VYZV01030265.1:369281-442461 GCA_013401275.1 Pandion haliaetus
GAGTTCACATAATTTAATAGCTCAAGTGGTGGAGCAGGGAGAAAAGGATGGGCTTTGAGATACATGCTTCTCCGCATCTGACTGCCGACCACAACGTGGGGGGCACATGGTCTGGGGACACACAGGGCACAAGGAAATGGGGATCCTGCAAGCAGCTTGTGCCATTTCAGCACATGCTTGCGTTGTGCCTGTGTGCCACCATTTCTTCACTCCTGATTTGAAAAGTGAGGAAGCAGCGATCAGAAAAAGAAGAGACCAGGCAACTTTTAAGCAAACACATCCTGGGGAATGAGTCACCAGCTTTGCGTAAGAAGCCAGACTCATCTCTGGAGGTAGAGGGGCACGCAGGGCATCAGGCAAGATGAATGCTCCAGGGAGATGCCTGCAGCATGAATAAAAGGCAACTTGGACCTTGCGTTAGGAGACCCATCTGAGATGGCAGGCAGAGGTATGAGATCAAAGCCAAGTGGGCTCTGGGTGCGCCCACGCACCTCAGCTCGCAGCAAGCTGGCCACAGCCCTGCAAACTGGCTGGCCACAAGGATGCAGCGGTGGGAGCACAGCTCATCAGGGTAGGCTGCTCCCAGAAGCTGGAGAAATCTCAGCATCCACTTAGCCCAAGCTTTTGACAGGAAAGCTAGGGAAGGCACGGGTCTGGGTGGTGGCATTTCTCACGGGGAACGTTATTTCCATGGGTATTCAGGTCAAGTAAAAGCTATTAGCAAAGTGGCATGAGACACAATGAACTGGTTGAGTCACAAGGTAATTTCCAACAGCGTGTAAGGTAATTTCTGAGGACCAGGAGTGTTCCACCACCGTGTTTTCCTGGTGACATCTTCAGCTATTTTGCTTTTAAGAATCAGCCTTTCGTTTACTATTGTAGCTTATTTCCCTGTGGAAAGCCTTTCATTTACTCCCCAATACTACCTGTAGCTTTTCATCTGAGTGGGTGAAGAAGGAGGTGGAAGAGGAACAGCTCTTCAGCAGCATGGCCAGTGTGCCAGAAATTATACTTTTTTTTAAGCTACTCATAAAGATAATGAGAGATGAAAAGGTTGTGTCGGGAGGGGGATCTTTGGTTGCAAAACATGAAATATGAGAGCGCTGCTGTCTTTTCTGCTGGGGCCCTGGCATTTCTGATGTTATCTCTCCCAGGGTTTGCCCTACGGGGCAGCTGCCTCCGAAGGGCAGCCAAGGTGGATGGATGGATGGATGGATGGATGCAGAGGAGCCCACCAAGTGACTCACACCCATCCTACAGGGGCTGCAAGGCCTCAAGAAGAGAAGAGAAGCTGGCTGAAAAAAAAATCTCAGAGCCCAGACTTGTTGGGTGAAAGGTGTTGGAAATGCAAATCATTAATTTAAAGAACTGGGACAGGAACCAGGGGTGCCAGGCTGATCTGTTATCTGCTGCATCAGCTGTGAGTCTGGCTCAGTATTTCAAAATAAAATTAGACTTGCAGTATATGTCTTTAAATATTTAAATTACTTTCAGTAATTCATATGGTGACATTTAAACAAAGTACGCCAAGCAAACGGCTCCCAGTGCTAAAAGGAAATGTTTGCAGGTAATAATATTTAATTTAAGAGGGAACAGCTGATATCAAGGCAGAATCTTAATGCTGAATTCAACCTACATTCCTTTCTGAACCAAGAAATGAAGAATAAATCCCTGGGCCTGCCAATGGTTAAACATGCAGAGTGATGTGATTAAAGTGCTGGTCCCAGGCACCCCGACAGAGCTGTGAATTAAGTGCGTGACAAAATATTTGCAGGATCGGGGCCTCTGTGCAGAGTTGCTTCCTGGGCTCCCAAAGGTGGGGATGGGCAGCTCCATGCTGAGAGGTGAGGGCCACCGGGGCTTGGCGATGCCAACCCCTCCTGCCCCACTCACCTGCCCACCCACATCCTTCTTGGGCCCTTTGCTGTGAGTATGTAACTAAAGGAGAAATCCACTCTGGGTACAAACAAGCAAAACTCAATGAAGTCAACTTTCACACCGGCTGCACTTTGCTGTGGTGCTCCTGGCCAATTTGGAGAGCTTAGCCGGGTCTGTTACATCAGTCACACTGGATTTCATAACATTAGACATTTCAATGAGGGTGACTCATTCTCTCTTGAAGTGTATTATATGTATGAGCAAAGATGATTAACTTTTGCTGAATGGTATGATTTCTGGGATGGGAACTGCTATTAATTATGAGCGGATCTCGGATGTTCACAAGCCCTGTTTTCATGGCCTACTTTGTATATTTTTCTCCATTCTACTTGGTTTTTTTAGCTCAGGATTAAAGTGTGCTTCCCTGCTATCTGTCGCTAAAGCAGCTAGATGACCAGCGAAGGCATCTGACTTTCAAGGCTGGGCAGGGCCTAGGGCTGTCAGTTCCTGTGGCCAAGGTTCAGCTACTTGCCCCAAAAATCTCAGTTTTCACATTAAAAGCAAACAAAACAAAATAAAAGGGAGCTTCCATACATTGCAAGTGAAGCAGATAAAGTAGCAAGGGAGGTAAAATAAGCTTAAATAGTTCAGAATATAAAATACAAAGAATTACCCTTCCTCATCCTCCCCCCAGAATTTTCTTTATCAAAAGAAACTTGGTTGGGGGCTTATCTCATGCTTCTGGCTGTTGAGCATTGAGTTTTTGGGGTTAGCAACACCAAGGATCCTTGGGATAAAGAGTCTCCCAGGTTCGGGGAAAAAAATACTGTTTCAGCTGTACTAGCTGCAAAGCTGGACAATTGCCAGGTCAGGATGCTCAAACACATCCGTGGCACCCGACACCATGGTTCTTTACGAAGCACCACTCTGCCCGAGGAGCCTGAAGGCATTAAGACCAGCCTGCTTGCAAAAGCCGAAGGAGGCAGGCGTGGGATCGAGCCGTCCTTCCTCACCCCACCACTGCCGCGGGCTTGGGCAGCCCCAGGCGGTGCCCGGGGGATGCCGAGGAGCAGCCAGGGCTGAAGCTGGGGACCCGGCAGGCCAGCGTGGGCCAGGCTGGTTAGTGGCATCTTGCCACCACCTTGTGACTCCCAGCATCCCCATTTTGATGACAGGGTCCCCTCCCAGCTCCAGCCTGTGCACTCCCTCTCGCCCCATCCCACGGCACCAGCAGCGATCGACACATCATCCCACAGAGTCAAATGCTCCACCCTGCTCTGGCTCCATTGCTGCTGTGGGTAGCAAAACAGTCTCGGGAATAGCCAAACTGTGGCCAAACTCTCCACCTGGCCAGTGAGGAGCTGGAGGGAAGTTTCTTGTCTTTGGTTCCTGGCAAGACACCACCGTACAAGTCAACCAGAACTTCCAGAGAGAGAAAGGACAGGCCATGGCTCAGTCTGGTACTCTGCCAGCAAGGACGAGGTTCATCTGCCTTGCCCAGCACCCCCATCACCATGTACCCCCCCCAGCACTTACGATCGCTCCTCAAATGTCAAGCAGGGACTGTGGGCAGCAGTTATGCAAACAAAGGTCACTGGATCCGTGCTTTTCCCTTTCATCAGCTGAGGCTGCACAAACCTCTTGGGCACAGGCTGGAGGTCTGGTCTCGCTCCGCAGCAGGCAGCAATGACGAGCGCAGGCAAAGGCCAAGAGAAGAAAACCTTGCCCATGTTTGTAATTAAATGAGATGAGAAGAGCTGAATTTTTCAGTCAAAACTGAGATGAGAGAGCTGGACATTTCAGTGCAAATAGGGGGTAAGCAGTGAAACCACCTGTGTGTCTGGCCAGCCCTAACCCAGGGTGTTTTGGAAACCTCCAGGGTAGCAACTTGCTGGTTCTCCTCCGCTGCTCCAGCTTGCTGCCAGACAGCAGGCAGACATGGACCCTCTTCGCCGGCAGCTCGGGGTGACTCACTCTGGCTCAAGCACTGCAGCCAGGCTGGTGGCAGCAGACCTGGAAGCACCTGCTGCCCAAGCTTCCCCATAACCACCGCAGCTCCCAGACTTGCTCTCAAGAAGCTGGGTGGTGTGGGAGCATTAAAGGAATGTGCATGCAAAACAGAGATAGGGCTTGTTTCTCTCAAGCTCACGGGAGGACATCACTTCTGCACACCAATCCAACTGTTTCTTTGAGATAAAGTAGCATCCAGGGGTAGGAAAACCCCATAATTTGCCTAAAATGGGGCTGTTTGCACTAGTGAAATGCCACTGGCAGATGGAAGTATGGGTGTATGTTTCAGGCACAAGTCTGGGACACGTGAGCCATTGCACAAACTCCGGGCATGCAGCAAAGGCTGAGCCACACAGCCCCAAGAGTTTCCTTGGAGACTGACGCAGAAGGGGCTTCTCCTCCAGAGGCTCTTTCTCCCTGCCAGGCAAAGAAACACCCTAAATCCCATCCCTACCAAGAGAGCCAGCAAGGCTCTACTGTGCCACTGGAGGAAGGGGCAGCACTGGGAGCCTGGCGAATGGTTTTCCTCCCCTTGTAGCAGTTTTCCTGCTGCGCGGCTCACACTTCTGAAAATGTACACTGGAGCAACTGTCTCTAAGGCAATTTCCATAACAATGGGAGCCGAAGAACAATCCATGCTGCTGGTGCGCCTTGCTCACTCACACGCACGCCAAGGAACGGCCACACTGCAATTTCAGCAGTGAGGTGCCCAAGTGACTGAGAGAAAAAGAGTATTTAACCGATTTGCTCTCTCTAGCAGCTAGAAAGCTCCCGAGGGCACTTGCTGTCCATTGCCCAGCCGAGGGACATGGGCAGGGCTCCCCACTGCCTTGCCCGGGGAGGCAGCCTGGTCCCAGGTCATGGCCAGACCGCGGGAGCCTGTAGGCACAAAAACACCCAACAGCAAAGGTACAAAACCACAGAAAGCTCTTCCACACCTTCCCCACTGAAGTGGCTTACCCATGCGCCACCACTGCCCAGTAAACATGCACCAGTGCAGGCAGACAGCAGAAGAGAAGGACCAGTGCCAGAGGCAAGGTGCTTCAGCAGCAGCACTTGTAACATCAGCTAAAAGCTCATGCTTCATCCAAGGCCTTGGTCCTCGAAAGGCCATGAGTTACGCAAAGCCCCTAAGTGTTGCTATTCTATCTCACGGTTCTGGGTGCTCAGCCATTGCCAAACCTGCTGAGGTTTGCTCCTTCCCCACATCTTTTCTGGTTGACCCATTAAAGTCAACACTCAGCCACTGCCTCCAGTTTGAATCGCTAGCATTCTGCCATTACAGCTTTGTTTAAATCTGTGCAGAGCTCAACCTGTTGTCAGACATACGCTAATTTGTGTTTTTCTAATTATTTGTTTCCATCTTAAAACCTGTTTTTCAGCAGATTGCAGCTTTATTTTAATACATGCTTGGCTAGAGCCTGATATACCAGTTGCCAGTAACCTAGACACAAACGGACTTGCATTGCATAGGGGGAGCAGGGGAAGAAAAGAGATGGAGTTAAACTGAATTAAAAGCCTGTTCATAAAAATGAATTAAGCAAAACCATGAAACAAGTGGCAGTTTTGCATCACAGAAGATTCTGCTTTTATATTCCTCTGTTTCTACCCCTTGAAATAGGATGAATCTCAGCACTCACAAAAGAGCATTTGAAACATTTCCTTACACAAACACTTTGACCACCCCCTTTTTATGTGATTAAAGCTCTTAAACTTCTGTTTAGTCCATTTTTTACTCACATGCTTGGCATTAAGAACTAGCTCAGCAGTGGACAACCAAACCAGGATCATTTTCCACCTGCTTTCCTAGGATGTGAGTGCAGAAAGTCAGGCACCGTCCTCAAGCCTCTTCATTCAAGCAATGCTCTACCAACAGCTTTTTACTCTTCCAGTAGCGGTCTGGGCACTTTGTTTCTCAGTCATTTCCACACAAGTCTTCAAAGGGCAGAAGAAGTAGTTGAAAGCAAACCGGGATGATACTCCAAGGCAGCTGGCATCGCTGCAACACACCAGACAGCATAACCCATGCTCCAGGACCTGTCTTTGTTTCATTCTTTCTCTGTAGCTCTTTCTCCTGTGCTGAGGATTTTGGGGTCTCTGATCTACAATGCAGATTAGGAGACTGACTCTGAGGCAATTAAACCAAAAGAAAAACCATATGCTCTTTGCTGGCAAATACCGACTTTTTACCGGAGGCCACATTCTGCATAACACACTAGTCTGGCTGCATATTAACCCAGCTTGGGAGAGCAAGAAGGGTGCTGTGGTGCTTGCAGCAGGCTGGGGAGACCCTCCCCAGCTCCTGGGAAGGACTCTGGGTCAACCAAAGCTGAAACAGCTACAAAAAGATCCAGGCTACATTTTGCCCATGATAGTGCTGGTTGCTCCTTGCGTTAGTGCTGAGATGGGGCGAGTCATTTTCAGGGGGTGATGCTCAGCAGCAGCAACCATTGAGCAGGTCCCCACCCCAAGATGTTTCACCCTCAGCTCCTGTCTTCTTCAGGTCCAGGACACAGCGCCTGTTCCTTCCCATCCTTCACGTGCATGGCCCTGCCCTTGCTGGTGATGGTTGGACAAGTCACCTGCCCCCTGTATCTGTGCTAAACTCTTCCCTGCTCAGTCACATCAGCTCTTCTTGCTGGAAAGCTATGAGGAAGCCTTGGTTTAAATGGCCAAACGTAGCGACACAAGACTCCAACATGCAGCTTCACAGTCAAATCAGTATATCTTCGGCAGGGATGGAGAAGGCTCCACAACTAACCCTGTCCTGACTGAAGCTACTTGCAACGGTCTCAAGTTTGGCTTCCCCTCCCCAGCTCCCTGCCTTTCCCCAGGCATGTGAAAACCCAGCAAGAGCATCCCACAGGCAAGAAAGCTTCAACCTTGCCCCACGCAGGGGCTGCGGGTTGCCCTCCAGGATGGGCAGGAGCCACACGAGGAGTCAGCAGCATGCATCCAGCAGTGCGTTGTTTCCCTGGTGCAGCCTGGCCTCTGGCTGCCTCCATAGTCAACCGCAGAGGAAGAGTGAAATCCTTGTTCAGTCCTTCCCAGCGGTGAACGCAGTCCAAGGACATTCTGATTTCTCTGCAGGCTTTTTTTCAGCGGACAAAGGGGCTCAAAAACATGATGCAACCAGTGGTGTGTGAGTATACACCTCCCAGGAGGAACTGCTAGAGGCAATCAACTTTTCTGTGTCAACAAAGTGGCCTGGGAATTTGGAGGAGACACTCAGTTTGAGTACACAGTCCAGAGTGTCTGAGAAAGGCATCTTTCTCCTGCTGTGCAGAGGCCCAGCTGAAATGCTGATGGTGTGCAGCATCTCCAGATGAGCGCAAGTGACCTCCTCCCTCTTGCAGGTCTTTCACTCTGTGGGATACACAGCCCACAGCAGCCCCTCCATTGCTACCAAACACTTGGCAGCAGCATGGAGGTCACCTGGGAAAAGGCCTTTTGCCAAGCCAAATTTTGGTGGGGGCACCAGCAGCAAGGACATTGGCTGGAGGTGGCCACTGCCTCCTGGTTTCATCCTTGCAGAGGAGTATCTCATCCAGACACATCTGCGTCCGTCTGCCAGCTGAGCCAGTGGGGATATGGAGGGTCCACCACCTGCTTGTAGTCCTTCCCAATTTCCACCCAAAGACATTTTTGGTGAGCTTCTGCTCCTTTTTTTGCTAAAAAGGAAAGAAAAAGGGAAGAGACGCAATTGATGTTAAGGAAATCTAACAGAGCGTGCAGCAATCCAAATGCTCAGACACATATGCCGCCTTCCTTCTGCTCTGTACCAGCGAGGCTGTGCCATATTTAGATCTGGCTCCATCTCTCGCAAACTTGACCAACTGTTCCTCTATGGTATCTTCTTCGCTTGTTTACCCCCAAACTGTTCACTGAAATCCTCAATTCAGTGAGCGGAAAAGAAAAAAAAAAAAAAAAAAGTAGGTTTTTATTTTTAATGACAGGAAAAGCACTAAATGCCAAGAAAGCCAAATCGCAACACTGCTGGGTAGAAAGGTTGAAAGATCCCTTGATGAGCCACTATCCTCATCAGGGATGTCCCATGCATGCAGGCTGACTTGCTTCCTAGAACTCACTCTGCTGCGGCAGCGGGGCGAGACCCACGCTGACTGCCAGGGCAGCGTCTGTCTGGTTCAGCCTGCAGAATGCTCCTACAGCAAGCATGCTCCCAGCTGAGTGGCAAGTTTAGTGACCACACGTGAAGGCAGGCAAAGACCTGTGGTCACGTTTGCCTGTGGTGTAACTCCCGCAAGGAGCCATCCCAAGCAGAGTGCTGTGCATCTGCAAAGTAAATGGGTAACAGCCTCCTTGAGGGAAAGGCTGAAAAGTCCAGCTTTGTTACAAGTAGGAAACACAGGAGAGAACAGAGGGCATTTCCCTACCTTCTTCATTGTGCTAAACCACTACAAGTTCACCCCAGTGTTTGGGCACTGGCTTTGGGACCAGGAGGTAGGCAGAGATAGACTTGCCCGACACTTTCACCCATGGTTTTATCATGCATGAGGCAGAGGTGAGCCCTTGTCCTCCCACACACGGTGGGGAGTCTTGGAGACTTCTCACTAAACATCCACATCTCTTCCTGGCTTGCCCTTGATGTCAAGATACTGCTGTCTGCTGGAGGATCTGGTGACAAGTCCTGCAGCCTTGCAGGACACTGCAACATGCAGTATCTCAGCCCTCCCACCAGCTCTGGGGCTTGTATACGAACCTTTCTCATGATTGAGGCAGATCTTACAGAGTTAAGAGCATTTTCTTGGCTTGCTGTGCCAGTGGAAGAGCGACTTACAGCACAGCAGATGGATGAAATTCTAATTTGGGTTTCACATGATTTATATAAATAGGCTTAGATAAGGCTGTGCATAGATGGCGCAGTCATCTGCCAGCTTTGCTCTGTTTACCTTAAGACCTTCTCCTTCCTTCCCGTTAATCTTACAGAGCACCCCAGTAACATCTAGTGCGTCCGCGGTAACAAGTCATCTCAGCCTGTGTCATCCTCCTGCAAACCGCACAGCTCAAGTCTGGCCTCCCAGTAATGCAAAACAGCGTCCTGGCCACTCCAGCTAGCAAGGGACAGCATTTATACTCATCCCTCAAAACAAGGGACAACCTGTCAAGGAGCACACCAGAGCCACAACTCCCCTGGTTGGCTCAGGAGATTAGGGAGGGGGGTATGGACCATGCTGCTTCCTACCCAGGCGACTGGAGACAAGAACAGGGCTCCCCCATCTCCCCCACAGGACATCAATTTCTGCCAGGGCTTCTCCCCACTGGTGGGTGCTCAGAGTGAGGGGACAGCAGTGGCCCCACTGCCACCTTTGTGAAGATGCCACAGCAGCTCCTTCCTCCTCCTTCTCCCCACCAATGTGCCACAAAGGAGCCTCCACCACATCTTGATGAGGAACAAATCAGCAAGCGCATCTTTGCTGGGTTTAATTAGAAACCCCTGCCTCATCCCCACCAATCCTCTGTCCCTTGAAAGATGGCATGGGCTGGCACTGCTGTTGGGAAGGGGCTTGTGACAAACAGATGAAGGTCTGTCTCCTGTGGGGCTTCAGCATGCATCTGCTGAACATCTCCATCACACATTTACTCTCTCCTAGAAAACAAGCGTGATGTGATCCCAGCAGAAAAAAAACCACAAAACTAAGCTGCTGTTTTCTTCACATGGCCACCAGAAGCTGTTATGCAATAGCTGCATCTTCTCTGCATAGGATACAGCTCAGGGGGTTACTCCACACCTGGTGCAGAGGACGGCAGTAGGGCTCTGCTTTTAGCATCCATCGACCCCAAGATATCCCTAGGTCCAAGCTGCAGGGGAGACCAATGCCAAAACCACCAAGTCGAGCCTGAAATGGGAAGTTGGACACAGGTTTCTCAAGTTTGAAGGCCAAAAGCCAGACTGGTAAACAGAATGACACCTCCCCTCACCTGGGGACCCAAAGTATCCCACAACCCAACACTTTGTCATGCAGCACCTCTGCCTTTTGAGGTGCCTTTGCCTCCGGCAAAATGAGCATCGTCACAAAGCAGATGCATAGTTTGGGGCAGAAACTGGTGGAAATGTCATTAAACTTCCCCAGAGGATGCTCTCCCTGCATACTTTGTTTTACAACCGGGTTTTCTATGGAAACAAGGTCTACACAGCCATACCATCCGTGCACCCCTCCTCTCTGCCTCTCCTTATTTTTGGACACTTTCAGCCACACTGTAGAGGGGCCCTGGGTTATTATGGGAACATAAATTTTGTGAAGTTTGGTGGCTGATGAGAAGCTGATAAGCATGTGTCAGGCTTTTGCTGGCCAGTGAGAGCCAACACGCACCCTTTAACCCACGACACAAACCCACCAGAAACCAGGCTTTGCTGGTTTCCACTGCTCATGTAACAAGTTGTATTATTTGTATTATTGTATCCTAGGAGCCCTAGTTTCTGTTCTGCATTTAGTCCCTAGCATGACTGGTATTTTCCATGGTCAGTCTAGAAGGAGGGAGCAGACTTTAATGCCTTCAATTCCCACATCAGGCTATTTCCATGCAACCCTCCCCATGAGAAAACAAAGCCCTCCTAGGATCAAGGCATATGCAGAGAAATCCCGGAGCCAATGCGGGATTGCCTCTAGGAGAGGTGCAGATGGCTCAGGAGCAGCTGGTGATGCTCTCGGGGGGGCTGCTTGAGCCTTCACAGTTCCTGCAGCTGGTACCATGCTGAAACCCCATTTGCAGCCCAGCCACTGCCAAAACTCTCTGATTCAGCCTCTCTTTTCGAGCCACATGTCGTAAACCAGCTCTTCCCCAGCTGGGCTAAGGCACAGGGTCACCAAACAAACGAAGAAGAGGAGATTTCTCAAGAGACAAGGCAGATAAAACCCCATGTTTTGGCCTAGTTTCCCTGCTTGTTCATCACTGGTGGTAGAGAAGAGTGATGTTGCACTCTGCAGTTGGAGCTACCTCTACCTAGAGAGATGCAAACAGAGCCAGGGTCCCTTCTCTGGACCCCTGTGGAAGATAACAGGAGCTTCATTAGGCACCTCTGGCTTGAGATGGGCTGGCCAAGGCTTTGCAGAAGGGACACATGACTTGGAGCTTCTTGGGAAGACTTGGAGTCTGGTACACGCTGAAGGACCCTGGTTAAAGAAGGCAAGGACTCAGGGAGGCCTTTGGGGAGATCACACCCATCCTGGACTATAGCTACTCTGGTCCTTGTGGTTTCAGTCCATTACTGAGGTCCTCCTTAGCCAGCCTGAGCCACATCAACTACCATTCCCACTCCAACATGGGTCTGTTGTCCGAGATCTGCCCCTAATTATGGGCAGCAGAGAGAAGAAAGGAAGCACAGAAAGGCTAGAGATTCAGGTCAAGGAGTGGTGGGGTCCTGGGACACCAGCAATCCCCAAAGGAGCTGCAAATGTGCTGCAGATAGGGGCTAGGAAAGATGCAAGGTGCACGGCCACGTGGTCCATGGAGCGCTCAAACATCAGCACCTCCAAGGGCGCGGAGCCAAGCTGGGCTATTTGTAGTGTGGGTCATGGCAGGCATGGGCCTGAAAAGCTGGACGATGAAACTTCTGTCAAGCTTGGAGACTCATTTTCTGCTGCCCTGGGAAAGAAGAGCAAGTGGCAGATTCCAGGTACTGCCAGCAGAGCAAAGATTACAGCGGCTGTTGGGCAAGCGCTCTTGCATTTCCCCAGTGCCCACAACAGTGGCAGATGAGAAATATGTCACCCAGAAAATATTTGGGTTTTTCTCCTAAAAGTTGCTGCCTCTGTGCTGAGGACATGCAAGAAAAAGGGCTGGATCTTCTGTCAAACCATTTCCCGCTATTGCAACGTTTTTAAGCAAAAACCAAAGCGTTCCATAAAAGACTGAGGAAGACACTCATAAATGAGAGAAAATAACTTAGAGGATGCAAAGCAGCTCCTGGGTTTGGGTGTCACATGCTCGTGGGAGGAATGGCAAGCCTCTGCTTCAGCATCACCTGGAGAGGAGGAGAAAGTGAGCCCTGGGCTCAGGACCTGGCGTCCGCTCCTTCTTCCACCACTGGATGATGCGTATTGGGAGGTACGGCACCTCAACAATCCCATCGCCTAATACGTTCCACTGTCAGAACGGCTTTTGGCAGAGCTGGGGACATGTCAACTGGGAAAGCCAAAGTCCCCATGGAAAATTGTTTGGAGGGAAGGGGCATCACCAGTGCAGAGTGGTGAAGGCAGGAGGAACACCAAGCAGGGACGATCCCTGTCCCAGAACCCAAATTTGGGCTGAAAGGCAAGACTTTCACTCGCCAGGACATCTCCACTGATGGAAATTCAGTCCCCAAAGCTGCACGTGTTTCTCACCTAAGTCACAAATGATTTGTGGCTGGACTTGGAGTCAGAAGAGTCGATATGCATCCTCGCAATGTTTCAAACAGAAATTTTTCCAAAAAAGGTTTGGGTTTAGAATCAATTTCAGAACTGGATGATTCGATTATTCCTGGATTTCATTTCAGCCTTCATTTTTCTAATCCTTTTAAAAAGCACCTACTTAGTACTAACAGCAAAGATATTCCCTTGGAGAAGTTTCAGTAGCTTGTAGAGGCGACACTTGAAAAATAATAAAAAAATAATAAAACTTTGCTAGCTCCCAAAATCAAAGAAAAAAAAAAAAAACACCCACGTTTGTCTAGAAACATACACCAGCAGAATTTTACTAGCACATGAACCAGTGTTTAGTATGGACAGTCTCTGAGGCTCTCCCTGGGTATTAACAATAAAGTGACATTACTTCAGTCCCGAGCAGCAGCATTTCTTACACCACCTTCAACGAATATCCTGTGACCAAGCTGAAAGCTTTGATGGACGGGACAACAGATTACAAACCACTGCTTCCCCTTTGCGAGACAATGTTGAGTCAAGCATGGATTTCAGTGTGAACCATTAAGCACAAATCCAGACCTCGATCCATACCAACATAAAAGCTTGGATGAAGCATCTACTGAAGCCTCTTTCTTGAGAGAGGGACTTTCCTGAGCCAGGCACTCAGGGTCTTTTGCCTCTCCCCGGGATACAAGGGCATCACTTCAGTTATTTCGGTCTCACACCGAGTGAAGTCACCACCGACGCAGCGCTACTCACACAGAGCCGTTCCCATTCACAACTCCTGTTCATTCACTCCAAAACATTCCCCTTGGCCAGATATTTATCATTCTTGTGTCACCCTCCAACTATTTTGCAGAGGTGGTAGGAGTGGCTTTTGGAAGACATTTGAGCACATACATAAATACAGGCTTGGGCCGCTGTGTATTTGGACAAATAAGTAAGTGCAACTTAATCAGAAGAAATGTTTTTATGGTAGCTATGAGCGGGAAGAGAGTATCTCAGCCCTGCCAGAAAAAAAAAACCCCATGGGGATTTCTGAGCGTACCAAAAACCAACTGGACTAAGACCCTTCCTGTCCACGCCACTGATTTGTGTGGGCGAGGAATTCGAGAAAATAGGAAGTTTTAAAAAAAGAAAACTAAGCAAACAAAATAAAATCCCCTTACTTTCATTAACAGAGTCTAAACTGCCTGAAAAGGAACACGGCTGCATGAGTCGGGCAATACAGCTGCCAGGCCAGGTCTCTCCAGCCCTGACCTAGACATGCTGCTCTGATGGAGTTGGCTGCTCCTACAGCTCCCAGCACCCAGGGACCAGAAGCTTCTGTCCAAAACAGCCACTCACATATACATATTCAAATTTTTTTTTTTTTTTTTACCCCATTTATAACACAGCTAGGAAGGTCAGTCTGGGAGTGCTTTTCCTGGCCCCATGGCATGGTGGCAGCTGGTGAGCAGCAGCCCTGGTGCAACACTGTTGGTGGTAGCGGTTTTCCACCCCCAGATAAAGCCACCCCAGACTCATTTGCCTCGACGTCCAAAACAGATGCTGGCAGGATCTGGCGTTCCTGCTGGTTACAGACAGCGATGAGCTGTTTCTGTATCAGGAGATGGTTTTGAGAAGGCAGCTGAAGAATTAGCAGCTGCTGCTCAGTGAGGTTTCACAGATGGCTCAGATAGAGCAAGGTGGGCTTGGTCTGGAGCCAGGACCTGCACAGGGGAGGGAAAGCACAACCAGAGCACCCGCTGCCATCCTAAGCGCTCTGCGAACATTGCACCGACCAGGGAGCAGGATCTCAGCTGTGCGCTCACCCCCGGGCAGGGTAGCCTGATCTGCTGAGGTTGGTAGGGCAGACGTGCTTAACACCTAGCAGCAGGTCCCAGCCCTGATCCCTCTGAAACCAGCAGCTAAAGCTGCCATTTAACTTCAATGGTGCCAGGATTTGGCCTGGATCTCAACTAAATCCACAACTGTCAATGGCTTTGCTTGGGATTTAATTCCCTGGATTAAAGGGAATTTGACCTGTGGTCCCTCAGGGAGACCCAGCTCCCTGGGCAGAGCTCAGCGCCCGCGTCCCACCACTGCTCCATCACGGCCAATGACAGCAAACCATCCCAAGGTCCCTGGGTTTTAAACAAACAAATAGCAAAAAGAGAAAGAAAGAAAGAAAGAAGAAGAAAAGCATTTATTTTCCCCGCAGCTGTGCTCTCCCAGACAGAGGATTTCTGTGGCAGGACAATAACGCTTTATACGGCGAGGTTAAGTTTCAGTTACTTGAAACTATCAGCTCTTGTGTTCGAATCATCTTATTACCTCCACAATCAAACAAGGCTTCCCCATCGGCAAGTATTCGGTCATGCTGTTCAAATTGGACACCGAGGCCAAGCAGGGTTGGATTTAAAGTGATCTAATGGGAGCTGCCTGAGGCCACTTTGGGGAGGGTGGGTACAGCCATGGTGTTACCCACCCTGTTGGGCTGCCCAGCCCCTTTCCTGCAGGGGGGAGGCAGGTCCCACGTGCTGAGAAAGAGGGACCCAAAATCAAGCTCTAGAGTTGGGCTTTTGGTTCCTAAATACCTCCTATGACAGTGATGGGCAAC
Organism: Pandion haliaetus; assembly: GCA_013401275.1. NCBI lineage: Eukaryota > Metazoa > Chordata > Aves > Accipitriformes > Pandionidae > Pandion > Pandion haliaetus. Next base: position 384,135 of record VYZV01030265.1, read on the forward strand.
ATCTAGCATCAGTTTTGGTCCTCTCCATAATACTTAAGGTACCTTCAGGCCCAGTGAGACATCTCCAGTAGACTTAGACTTTATCTTTCTTCAAGCAAACCTTCAACCCAATTCTCTTTGGGCTATTGCCTCCCCCACAAGCAGGTTGAGGAGGGCAGCATCTCTTCTAATTATCTATCCAAATGCTCTCCATGACCCAAGTGGAAAGAAACAGTCCTAGATCCCATCAGTCCGAGCTAGACCCAGCTTGGGAAGTTACTTAATATTTGGGCACTTCCCACAGCCAGCAGTGCTAAACGTGATGAAGCCAATGCACATTTCAGAGCTGTGAAGCTAAAGATAGCAGATGCTACAACCCAAGAGGGGCTTCTGAGCTACGACTGCAAGGAGGCGGCAGGAGCGCAGGGAAGCACAGGCTGAATGTCACCTGAAGAGGCAACCAAGTGTTTGCGTTTGTCCCCATGCAGGGGACAAGGATTTACAGACCAACCCAGTGCCGTGCAGACGTACAGAGACAAGGGGAACATCCCAGCCTGACATCTCACTACACAAGCATGGAAGGCAACCAGCAGCAAAACAGGAGGAAAATAAGTTGCCTGCACCTCATTTATTTGTACCGAAAACCACTGTTCCTCCACCCAGCCTCACCCTGCAGGCTCCCCTTCCCTCTGGGGGAGATGCTTCAGCAATAAGAAGCAACCAGTTACTGGCAGCTGCCGGTACCTTCCACAGGCAGTGAAGCAGTCTGCTGCCTGATGCAGGCGAGCTCCTCACGGCTTACCAGACAACGCGTAATTGCGTTCAGGTTTCAGACACAGTGTGACTGCCCTTCCACGGGTACCAGCCAAAGCCCGGCTGATGCCGCACCAGCATCAGCTCTGTCTGTCTCCTAGGTAGGATGCAGAGATTCATTTGCAACAAGCTGTGTGGAGGGAGCAGGCAGCACCGAAGGAAACAGCCTTGTGAAACACGCTCATGGGCTGGGGATACTTTACCCATCAGGGTGCTACAGCTTGTCCCCCACAGCTACCCCAGACAGATACTCTAAGCCAAAATCACTCCCAAAACATCCACTTTTGAACCCATTCTGCTGCTCCTCACCAGTAAATAGTCTCTGGCCATGCTCTGCACCAGAGCAGACAGCTCCTCCAAAAGAAGCAACTGAGCTGGTCTTGCAGCAGGATCCTGCAGCCTTCATAGCACGGGCAGCCTGGCTGGCTTCTTCTGCCTGGATGCTCCTGCAGCCTGACATGGAGCAAGCACCGAGCCTGGGAGCTGTGCTTGGAGCTGCTCCAGCTCTGCACAAGTCTCCAAGGGAAAACTGTGGCTCCCATGATCTGAACCACCCCCTTGCCCTGAGATATGTCATTCTCCATTGAGGAGCTGTAGGATGAACATGTGGCACGAAAGCTCCCCTGCAATTAGCTTGCTACCCTGCAGTCTTGACTACCAAAGGAAAAGATGTCACATTATCAGATCCCAGTGCACAGTCCTGGCTCTCGGGAGTTATCTCACTCCCTGGGAATGGAAGGTGAGGGAGCAACACAGAAATCCCTGGGAACGCACACAGGCAGCGAGCTGCTCGGAGCAGCATTCTGGGCTGTGTGCAGCAACGTGCTAAGGAAGCTCCCAAATGCATGAGGCCAGGGCATGTGTCAACTCACTCTCTGGCTCCTTTCAAATTAAAAGGCTTTTTCTCCCACCCAGCTTCTTTCCCAGTTCCTTGGGGTCTCAGTCCAGGGGAAAGAGGAGGCCAGGAGAAAGGACAAATGCAGAGGACTTAAGCAAAGCCTCTCTAAAAGCAGCATGAACTTTTCCACAGAGCAGGACCGACTCTGCCTCAACACCAGCACCTGGAGTCTGTGTCCCAGAGTTGCACGCCTCTTCCTAAATCTCCCTTAGGTCCTGTCCTAACAGGCACCACTAACCTGAGCTCGTTGGCTGGCTCCTCAATGCAAGGTGACATCCTGGCCTTTTCAGGCAAGCCCCAACCGCTCTGCAAAGACGGAGCGGAAGCTTAGCTGGGCTTTCTGCACGAGCAAGCTCTGCCTGTCCCTCCAGGGGCACAAGCCAAGAACCAGAGTTGCTGCAAACAGCAGCTCTGTTCGAGGCAGGCAGAGGCTCAGGGGATTGTCTAGACGCAATCGCCATTTCATATGCCTGATTTCACATATTCCATCTTCAAGTAGCTCTTAAGTAGCTTGATTTAATGATCCAACACATTTCCACCCAAGCCCCAGGCTACGGGGAAATTTGCACAGGTGTGGCAGTGTTTCATTACACAGCAAGATGCAACAACTCCCGGCCGCGCATGGAGTTTCCCAGGGCTCCCAGAGCACTCCAGATGCTACCGCTGCTTTATCTCCTGCTCGAGATGCTCAGCGCGGGGCCGACGTAAGACTCGACACCTCTGAGCTCACCGTCATCGGGCAGAGGAGCCAGCACAGGTCCGAGGCATGGCCATGTCCCACGGCAATGGTGGAGCTGGGCCTGGAGTCCACCTCCCCTAATTGCTTCATCTTGTATTTGACATCACCTGGTCACCCAGGGCATGAAAAAGCGCAGGGTAAACGAGCTAAATCCCATAATTATTTAATATACTTAACCACAGGATTGAAATGGGTTCGTTACCTAGAAGATAGGCTGCTAGAAATCTTGCCCGTTCTTCTCAGAGCACTAACCTGAGTGCAGGAAACACTTCACCACATCTTCCCCATTGGGAGAGCAGAGAGAAGGAGGTCCTGCTTTTTATGGGTTTGTTGCGGTTTTTTTATTTTCACAGATTATTGATCCTGACTTCAAAGAGAAGCTGTCTCTCATCTCAGGCTCTGGCACCACATGGGTGCTCACACTAGTCTGGACCAAAGCAAGGGAGGTAGCCGCTTTCCACAGCCCCATCAACTGCTTCCCAGGGCCACAGCCAGCACCCTTCCACTTGGGCTAGTGAAATTAATTAATTAATTAAATTAATTAATTGCCTCCATCCTTTTGCGTTTCATGTGAGACAGCTTACAAGAACCATCCGTTCTGCATTTCTCCCCCTTTACCCCTTCCCAATGCAAAACAGGTAATTTTAAAGCATTTTCGGCACTCCAGTGGAGGTGCCTTTTATGAACCTGCTTCTCGCTCTCGCAAAAGCAGGACAGGAGTCCTCCCTGCACCACACACAGCAGATGGGCTCTGGCCATGCGCAGCCCTTGCACCAGGACTGGAGTGTTTCTGCAACATTCTTCTGTTGTGATTGTGGGTTGTGGGGATATCGCACAGTGTGCTGAGGTCTGGAGTCATTTTGCCAGCGATCAGTTCAGCCCAAGGGAGCTGAGCTGCATTAGGAGATCCCCCCTTGTGACTCAGGTGCAGCTGGAGTTCATCACTGGGGATGGGGAAAACGGGGAAAATCCTCATCTTGCAGGGCTGTGGGGTCCAGAAACAGCCGTACCAGGTTCATCATTCAGGCAGAGCTCATTTACTTTGAGAAAAGCAGCCAAATAGGTAGCTTTCTCCTTTCACCTCTTCCGCTCCCACAGAGCCATCCAAACCCACCGCTGTGTCCCATGAGCCAAAACACACCGTGAGGCTCTCGAGGCTTTGAGCAGAGCCACCAAAAGCTACACTATCGGCCGAGCTGGCTGGCTCCTCAGTGAACAGCATCGCCTCAGCATTTGCAAACACTGCCTGTAATGGGGTATGAGAATGAAGCCATCACTGGCAGTGCTTCGCCTGGGCTCCCTTCCAGCAGCCCTTGCTGTGAGGAGGGGTGACTGATTCCCAGAGCAGCTCCGTGAAGTCATTTTCTCCCAACATGCCTTCTCCTCCCCGACATCATCAGCTGGGAAAGCAGGCACAACAGCGATCCCCTGCTGCAGGATTTGCTTCCAAAGGCGCCAGCAAACGATGCCTCGCTGCTCACAGAGAGTTGGCCAGCACCCTGGGGAGTGCAGCTGAGTGCACCTGACACCCTTGCTCTGAGTAAACTTTGCTGTGGAGAAGCAGCCCCAGAGGTCTCATGTTTGGTGGGCTGGGGGACACTGGTGGGAAAAGGCTCAAAAGAGGCAGGAAGGAAACAACTCGCCCAGCTCAGTCCCTCTTGTTGACCCTGGCTTGGAAGCACCCTCATGCTCCAGATAACCAGGAGTTCACGGGCTCAGCAAAGCCTCTGTCTACCCTGAGGTCGAGGTCCTGCAGTGGAACCCCGCGTTGTCCAGAGCGGGGACATATGCGGATGCAGAAACTTTCATTTAAATGAGAGAAACATGGCATGAATGTCTTCCGGAGGGGCTCTGACGGGAAAGGAGGGCACACACCTCTCATTGCTGCTGGGGAGAGAGCAAGGAGCTGTCCTGGGGGATGCTGAGTGCCCAGGCTGCTGACCCTGGGAGCGGGGCATCCCCCAGACCCAGAGCAAGCAGCTGGGAGTAGCTCCCAAATTAACAGGAGTGGGGGCTGAGCTCCTGTGTTGGAAGTATTTAAAGATTTTCTGGGCTGGCATCTTCACCTCCTTGTCCACCCCAGCAGCACCCGCCATGGTTTTACCCAAAGAGAGTCCCAGTATAGCTCATCCTACAGTGCTGGGACTGCATGATGCCCTTCCATAAGCTTTTATCCACTCAGGATGCCCCTGCCAACACACCCACAAACACTCACCTTCTGCCCCAGTTTCCAAATCAAACATCTTAATTTAAGGCAGGATGAATTATTTCAAGTTGGGGTGGGGGGAACCACATGCAGAAAGTGGAATTTCTCCTCCTTTTTCCAGAAATTAGCATGAGCCACTTCTTTGAAGTTCTTAAGAGATTAACCAGAAAATGAAACATTTGGCCTTTTCATTACTTCTCCCCTGTTTTTCCTTTAATTCTTTTTCTGTGACAAAATGAAAAGAAAAAAAAGAAGAAAATGTTGAAGCCATTGGAAATAGTTTACAAAAGGGAAGAAACTTTCATTTTTCAACTACAACGCATGCAAGATTTGTAGTCTTTTTTAGCATCTTCACTCTCTACCTTCTTACTCTTAGAATTTAGCAGAAGGGGGAGAAAAGATTGAAAATATTCAGGAAAAAAAAAAAAGCTGGATTCCAGAGATCCTGGCTGTTCACACTCTGGAGAAGTTGCCAAAACTTACTGATACTTGAAGACTATATACTAGCACTGGAACCATGTCAGCGGTGGAAATAGCCAAGAACTTATGTGAAATTAAGTGGGCTCGATGGTGTTTGTACCTTTTTGTGTTCACTTTCATGCTGTCAGGGCTCAGTAACAGACTGAAACATAACCCGTAGGTTTATAACTCTCTAACAGAGGCAGTAATGTTCCTCCAGGCTGGGGACAGCAGCAAAGCTACCTGATCAGCTGCAGCAAAGCTGCATAACTGAGATTTGCTCGTTTGACTTCCAACCAAAGATAAAGTGCAATTTGAGAATAAGCTTCCCCTGAAAAACTTCCATGACGAAGTCCGAGAGGGTCATGGATCTGTTTGTGGATGCTCTGCCAGCAAGGGAGGATGCACTCATGAATGATGGGATCTGTTCCGACTGCTGGCGGTTGGCTGTCTGCAGTTTATTCAGATGGCTGGGGGATACCACCTTGGGAACGAGGTCTCCTTGCCTGCCCTAGACCTACAGAAAGAAAACACATAACATGAAGGTTGCGTGAAGCTCAGCGTGCTTTAGAGGTGCTCTTTAAGGGGCCTCCAAGCTCTTCCAAATCAAATGCACCTAAATACCAAACGGATTTCAACCTAATTCCAGAGGTAACACCACCTACTCACATGCCAAAGCAGGGAGCAGACGGCTTGCTAATTAACGTGTCTCCTTCATGAATATTACACTTCCCGAGGAGGAATTTGGTGCTCAAGCGAAAGACTGCTGAAAGCGAGCCAAGCTCAGTTGAGCAGAGAGTATGCTTTGAAACTGCTGAGATCCCTCTGGCAGGGCTGGTGCTAAAGCCAGCCTCTGGTTTTCACACCCACCAAGTGAGTCGGTGGGTTCTACCCAGGTGACACCTCCAAAACACACGCAGCTCACAGCTACATCACAGGGGACACAGGAGAGGTGGTGGCGGGGGGTGGGGGGGTAGGTGAACGCAGTAAACCACAGGGTGTTTGTGGTCCTGAACTTCTGTGACATTTGACAGTACCTGGGGCCTAACCTTTTTTAACCCACACCCAAATCCTTCCCTAAAATCCTCTAGGAGCTTCCTTGGGCTGTGATACTCCGCAGGCACTTGCCCTAATTTGTGCCATAAGCAGCTGCCCCGGGCAGTTGCCAACAGTCCCATCCACGCACAGTAATTAAGCAGCCCAGGGAAGGGTTAGCACAGCTGCACACTTCGTGTTGGGAAGAGCCGGCTTTGCCAGCCCGATTGGAGCCAGGCGGGCAGGTTTCCCTCAGCCGGGGCTCCCACGGCTCTCCCGTGATGAGGTGTTACCTCGGTCTCTATTTGTTTCTACTGGCAGCCTACTTTGATGTTACCCCACGAGACTGAGCAGGGAGAGACCAAAGAAACCTCACCAAGATGCATCTGGTGTTCTCAGAAAGCAGTAAGTTCCCTCGATGTCCTCCCCACCCCAGCATCCCAGCTCCCACTTCAGCACAGCTCAGATGCCCGGTGCTCCAAAAAAAATGTAGCACCTAAATCCCGTTGGTCTTGTGTACAGTTTAGACATTTAAGTAGAAATTGCACTCCTAAACCCCTCTAGGAATCTCACTTTACTAGTTGTAACTGAACTGGACAGGGAAAGCCAGGTCTGGCCACATTAAAAGGGTTCCTGCTTTTAACCGAAGTGCTGGAACTGCCGTGCTGGGATTGAAGGACTCATCATTTTGGATGCCTGCAAACTCAGCTGCCGTGCTGACAGTGCTGGAGGTTAACCAACAAACAGTCCCCATCATGGCCTCAACTGGACGAGGCTTCCAGAGATACTGAATGGACACCATCGGACTACAACACACGCTCCAGAGGAGGAGACAATGTCAGGATGTTGCAAAGGCATCATCTGCCAAACCACGTAGCCCCCAGCATTGGCTGCAGCCCCTGCCCTACCAGTATAACACATGCCACGGGCTTTGCCGCTCATGCCTAATACCATAGGAGGTTAGCAAGTGTGCTGCAGAGGGAACAAGGACCATGCAAGTCCTTTGGCCCAAGGATCCCTAGGTCACCTACCATGAGAGAGAGCGGCACCCTGATTACCCCAGTAGAGAGGCGATAGAAGGATGATGGAAGGAGAGCAGGATGGACCAGGGTTTACAGAACAAATGAACCTTTCCATTTTTCCTCCCAGGTCAGCTTGAAGGATGCTGGTAACCCCACTGAGAGCTAAGGGAGTAGCTCTGTCCTCCAGGCTGGCCATGGCAAGAGAGCAAGCACGGTCTCATCTTCATCACTGGCCAAGCCAAAACACAGTCCTGCCTGGCTCTTGCTCTTAGGAGATCAAATTCAAGGGCTGTGTGCGAGCTCTCCCCGCAACCTGGCTGTTGGCATTTGGCCCATGACAAACAGCTCCCCAGCAGCAGACTCCAGGCTGAGACTGGATCACACAGCAACCTTTAAAGCCACTTCTAAGAAAATACACAGCCCATGTTATTGCTCTGTGGGACAGGGAGAGACTTCAGAGACCTGCTCTATAGCTCTTTCTGGACAATCACCCTTTAAATTTAGCTCCTACTACAGGTGTGCATGAAATCTACTTGGCAGAGCAAAAAAACATCCCAGAAAACTCACTCAATCTTCGTTAGCATTTCTAGCACTGTACAAATGGCCTCCCTAGCTGCTAGAAAGTCTGCCTTTCCCCAGCCAAAATGCTTCTCTGCAAGTAATTTGAGCTCTTACCTCAGAAAACTCCTTTCCTGCCTGCACACACAGGGAAGCAGCTGTAATCTGACTTTATTACGGCTGTGCACATGCTGTTGCCACGGAAATGGCCACGATGCTACCGGGCCGGCTGCAGCATGGCTGGGCACAGGCAGGGACCGCAGCCAGGCTCCCTGAGGCAGTGTTGCTGGAGAACCCCCTTGGCCAAGTCACTAAAAAAAACCCAAACCCAACCAGCAACAGTAAAACCCTCTCAGACCGGGGACGAGAGGGTTTCACGGCTGCTCAAGCCCTCGGAGCAGCATCAACGGTGCATATACCGGGAGACAATTGGAGACCACTTGACGTTTATCTTGGTAGCAATGCAGCTCTTATGTCATTATCAATGCACCTGCTTATTTGGCTCCACTGAGAAGTCATTAATAACCCTTAGGTAAGCTGAGGGACAAACATCCCCAAATGTTTCTTGTTCTTCAGATAACTGTTCTCAAGGACTTGGTCTCTTCAACTGGCCAGTCAAGTCAGGCCCATGAGGGTGTGATATCAGCCACCACAAGGAACTAAAGAAAAGTCCTTGCCAGTGAAGAACAGGACATCTCCCAGCCCGATGCATCCTCCTCCTCAGTCTTGAACCTGCAAAATGAAAGAGCAGGAAGAAATGGAAAAGTCTCACTGCCCTCCTCGTCCTGGCGGAGTGGGCACTGCCCGGATCCCGATCCACAGGGCGTGGAACAACCTCTCAGGAAAGTAACAGCAGCCTTGGCGACAGGGGCATTTCCACAGAGCCTGGAGGACAAGCTTAACCTGTCATAAAAAAGGACGCTATAAATTCCTGGAGAAGAAGCCATCTTCTCTTAAGCACGATGGACTGGAAACCGTCTATGCTGGGGAAGCAGAGCTTAAACTATGGCTTGCCAAGGGCTGCCCACCAAGGAAGGACAGGTCTACACATGTCCCTAATTCTTCTTTGAACCCCATGGCATCCCTCACAGTTGCTATTGGAAACAGGAGACGCTTCCAGTTGGACATACGAAGGCCATACTTATCCCCTCCTTCAGGCCTGTGCTTAAGCCCTGTGCTGGGCAGGCCTGGGGAGAAGCCCAAATCCAAGGCTTGGGCCATCCCAAAAGGGACAATGCACAATCCCACACCAACCTGCCCCAGGGGCAGGATGGAGGATGGCTGCCCTGGAGCTGAATGGTAGCAAGGGCTTTGTAAGCACGGGGAGATACAGAGACAGACACGTCCTGCGAGTTTAAGAGTTACCAGGATGTCAAGCATAAGGGGCTGTATTACATCCGAAGCAGATTGGGAAGCAGAATAAAAATTTGATTCACTGAAAACAGAGGGAGGACAAAGCTTCAGCTGTCACATTTGAGACTTGAGGAAGCAAAAATGCTCCTCTAAGGCACAAGGAAGGAAGGAAAGGCACCACAGCACCAACCTGCCCACTGATGTCCAACTGATCCATCACCACGGGGAGTGTTAGCACTCCAAACCTCCCACCCTTGAGCAGCAATGCAAATGTCCAGAGTTGCACCCGGCGCCACGTCACCAAGGTTCATCTCTTTGTCTGGGCAGAAACGCTCTTAGCGTCCTCCCATCCTGGAGCCAGCATGAGTTATCTTCCAGGCTGGTGTTTGGCAGGTAGAAACCGTGGTGAAGGGAGAGCCCACATCAAGCACATGCCTCTCTGCTGCACCTCGGCGCTTGGGCTCCCAGACCACATGGCTGAGCGCCCCACTCACAATTACAGATCTTCCAGTTTCTTTGGCCCTTTCATCATCCCAGACATGCAATACCAAGCAAACCTGACAACTGCTTCTCATTTACCTTCAGAAGAGTTGAAAGAACATGGCCAATATTTATAGCAGCAAATCAAGCTAGTAGTGCACCGGCTGCTTTGGGAAAAATAGCTGAGGCTTTTCTGAGCCCGAGATTATTTATTATTCATCAAATTGGATTCCACCTTCCCCCTTCAATTTTATGTGTTTGGTTTTTTCCTAAAATATGGATTTTTCTTTATGTTGAGGTTTTACCTAAGGATTAAAAAGGGGGACACAGAAAGGGAAAACAGGAGAAAGGGGAAAGAAGGAAAACAAAAAAACCCATTGTTTTGTAAAACCAGTAACATTTTCAGATAACAAAATTTACCCTCACAGAAGTCTGCAGAGGACATCAACAAAATGCATGATGCACATTTTTTATGAACTATTTCTTACGAACTACTCAACAGATTAAGAACCATTTTACACCAACACCTCCACCAGAACCGAACCGATACAGCTGATAGCAAATGGTGTCCCAGATTGGCTGTGGGAACATGTCCTCCCGCAAACCAGGAGGATCCCACTGGGAGGGCTGGAGCAGGGCAGGAGGTGCAGGAGTGGGCGCTTGGCTGATGCAAGGCTCCTGCTCGGAGGACCTTGCTCCTCCGTCAGCTACCCAGAGTACATCTGAAAAAGCTGGTTGACCACAGGGCCGTGAGAAAAGGACGGGATCTGCAACTGAATTACCACATCTATTTTCTCCAGGGCTTGCCCAGGAGTGAGTCACGTCAAGAGGAGGCTTTGGGCACGGTCTGGACCTGGGCAGATAAAAGCAATGTTATTTGTGTGCATTTGCTTGAATTAGCCAGAGAGAAAAGTGCACAACGCATCAATCCTGCAAAATAAATACCGCACCGTAGAGGCTTACCCAGAAGAGATTTCCTGGGAAATGCTCTCCTTTGTTTATCATCTGCCCAGGGAGGAGAAAGCACAAAGGAAGAACCAGCCATGGCCAGAGAAGAGGTGCCAAGGCATGGGACACCCTGTGCCCACCCAAACCCCGCAGTGGTGGCTGCAGCTATCCCTGCAGAGGCAGACAGTGCCCAACACCAAGCGGGGCTGGGAGCAGAATGACAGGATCAGCTCCTGCTGGGATTGCTGCTCCTGGGTCTTCACCCTTTCCCTCAGAGGAAGACGGCCCCAAAGCAGAATACAACATCTGTCTGAGATGTGGGAAAGCAATGGATGATCCCGCTCCAGCACCAAAAGCAAGGCAAAACTGACTACAATTACTTCGCGCTTGACATCTCCCCACACCACGTGTAGGGCTGCCTTTCCCGTCTGTATGAAGCCACGATGAGCACGTGGTCCTTTCTCCCTGCACCGGGGACCCAATGCTATGGAGTCAGGGTAAGAATTACCCACAGATGCACAAGGACACGCTCCTACAGTGCTGCGCAGCCTTGAATAGGAAGGGAAAAAAGACCAGGGGAGTTTCTTCTCTGAGCAGAGTCCTTTTGGAGAGCCACCATAAAGGCTCAAATACAGCCAGGCAGGCATTTTCCATTTCCCTAGTTACTTTGGCCACAAATGCTTTCACCCCTGCGTTAGGGGTATGCTCCCCATGTTATGGGATCACATCAGGAGAAGCTCTCCAGTCCCCGGAGCTCGAGGAAGTGGAAGTCAGAGGGGTATAGCCTGAGCGTGTCTCTTCCATGCAAAGCGGAGGGAGAGACAGCAAGAACCACTTGAATGAGGAAAAATGAGTTCACAAGAGGAGTACTGCTTCAGGGATCAAATCCACGAAGAAAAAATCAAACCCAAACTCAAGATAGCGGTATGTTGGTAGGAAGAAGGCTACAGAGCAGGCTCAGCATGGAAAACTGGGGAGAGGGAGAGAGCAGCACCTGCATCAGGGACCATAACTGGAAAGAGAAGAGCCAGGCTGAGGAAGACACCAGGAAGGGCAAGAGACGCTTTCACAGCAAGAAACAGATGGTCCAAAATGACAGGCAGGTCCTCGCACGTCACAGCAGGCACCGTCGGTAAACATTCACTGCTGACGTTTCACACCTACACAAGGGTGCATCGTCACATCTCAACACCCAGAAGGTGAGACAACGTCCTTGCTGCACTTGTCCCCAGTGCCAGGTCCTCCAGCCCACATCTCTGGAATTAGACTCCAGGTCTATTCCCTGGAGAGTCTAAACGGAAGGTCTGTGTGTGATGGGAAGGGAGTCTAGTTCTAGTTCAAGTGGTCCATTGCTATGAACAGCTGCTGTACCTGAGACATCTCTGCTCTGGTGGTCTCCAATTTATTTTCCCTTGCTGTTCAGTCCAGGGCAAGAATTTGAGGGACAGGAAAGCCCCTGCCTGAATTCCCTTTGATTTCCTTGCCAACCCAAGGGTCACAGCAGCCCTCCAATACTTGTGGTGAAGGGCCACATCACTTGGAAGGGGACACCATTAACAGCAACAAGTCATTTTGTCATCCAAACCTGCAGGGGAAGCATGCAGATATCATTACCCAAGCAGGTAACATCACAGCAATGGCTTTGCCAATCCAGGGTGCGTGGTTTAGAAATTAGCTGATGTCTAACGCCTTGATTATTCAAGAGTTTATCTTCCCCAATCTCCATGAGCTTCAACAGTGCAAACTGAGCAGCTTCCCACTTGACTGAAAAAATGCTGGGGGGGGAGAGAAAAAAGAAAAAAGAAAAAAAAAAGAAAAAAAAAAAAAAAAAAAAAAAAAAAAAAAGAGTAGGCTTTAGGAACGGGGCAAAATGGATTCAGATCTTGCCAGAAGCAAGAGGGAGTTGCACCTGGATGTGACGCCAAGGGAGTCCTCTGAGCACAGGGGGAGTAGCAACAACCCCAGCACTGCCCTGACCAAAGCCAGGCTGAAGCTGTAATGGTTTCAGGGTAAAGGAAGTGACATTTTTCTGCAAATTTGCTGTTCACCAAAGTCTTTCACCCAACTCCACTCCACCCAGAACAAGTCAGTAGATGCTGGCTGGCAGCAGATGCCACCTTGATGATGCTGCAGAATGACTCCCACTGAAGCACTTATCAGACTTTCAAAATTTCCACCTTTGGAAAGGAAAATTTTCCCCAATGCTATCCAATGGGAATTCTTATACTAGATTTCAGGAACAACAACAAAATTTGGCCTTTTGAAGGCTAAGAACAACTAACCAATAAGTAAGCAAGCAATTTCAAAAAAGACAATACATTTTCTCAATGTCATAAAAAAATATTTATCATTTTTTGTCCCAAAGAGCCCCAGAGGTCTCTCAAAAGTGAATGAAAACCAGAAAATTGCTGCTTGCTGCATCCTCCACAACGTGACTCTCTGAATATATGAAAACATATATGACATTTACGTAACAAAGAAGGAAGATCAGAATTACCTCTAAAAGAGCAATAAGGCTTAAAGTTTCTAACATCCAATTGTGCATATTACACCTTACATTTGCATTCAAAATTAGTTTACACTAAGGGTGACTGATTATCCCCTGCCCCAAAACATTTCAATTGGATCTGGAGTCAGCAGGAAAACAAAGGCAGTTTTTATGGCAAGAGATTTGCAGTGCTCTTCTGTCCACACATGTCAAAATTTGAGGGAAATTAGCAAAGACAACTAATCGGGGAATGCAATAGCATAACTATTTCCACCAAGGTACTTGCTCTTCCTTGCCCAGCAGGCTGTGTGCCCTGGCACTGCTCGCAGTCTGCCTGGGTCCAGGGCAGAGGGAAAGTTTTGTATGTAACCTGAACTTTGAATGCTTCACTAACACCTGCAATGGGTATGACACATTTCCAAGAGCTGTCAGCTCTACCTGTTTCTCAAGCACCTATCAGTCAGCATTTCTTTTCGACCCACCTCAGTTCCTGATGGAGCATACGTGACCATGGCACATTCAGCACCGCTTCCAGTGACACCAGGTCCTCCAGCTTAGGAGCTGAGAAAGTGTTATTGATCTGGGTCATAATATTCAATAACAGAAACTGTTAAAGCTCTGAGACATCCCACCCAAAATGAGTTTATTTAGAAACACTGGGTGGGCTTTGAGCAAAGCAGGTATCTGCCCCGGACCAAGGCAGCTGGGGTGGACGTCCTTGCTGCAGTGAAACCCGGCTCCTTCACCAAGAGTTTAGACCAGTTGAATAAGCATTTCCTAATGCTGCAGAAACCAGTGTTTATCTGCAGAACATACTTTTTTTCCACAGCATTTTCTTACAGAAAACCCAGGTGAAGCTGGAGGGCCAGGCTCCTTTCCCTTCATTCACTATATTCTCACTGCCATTTTCTGCTCCCCAGTGTGAAACCGCAGGCTCCAGGGCAGTACAGAGACCTGAAGCCTGGGGTCCAGGGGAAGCAAATGGTTGAAGTCAGCCAGCCCAGAGGCTTTCCACAAGCATCATGCACCAAAGACAAGTTATTGCAAGCTTCTCTTCAGTCAGGCATCTGCTGCTCACTCATCCACACCACAGCAGCCACCTGGTAAACTGATTTCCACTCAAACCTGGAAGCTTTTGTTGCAGAAGACACAATTGAGGGCATTTAGATAACAGACATTTAAGAGGGCATTTAAGATAAGAAAAGGTATGATCATCTCCTGATTATGACTCCTATGCAGCCACAGTCCTCACATTGGCCTCACCACAGAGACCACCAAATCATGGTTCCCACTCCACTCTGGATGCCCCACAGACCCCCAGGCACCATGCTCAAGGCAGGAACCAAAGGAGAGCTACATGTTGAAGGGCAGATACACATGCACGCTGCTTGACCAACATCATCTGCCTTTGATTTCCAGCTTATTGTCTGGGGGATGGTTTAGCAAACTAATTCTTTCCTGTGGCCAGGGAGCAGACACACCAACCTCCCAGGCTTCCCACCAGCTGCGCAGCCCCACACAGTGATAGGGCTCAGGGGGAACTGAGCTGCCGGTTTGCCCGTTGGCAGGTCAAGCTCACAAGCTCAGGGAAAGTGTTGAGCATGTCCGATTTCTGTGGACTGCCCGTTAGAAGCACGTCTGAAATCCTCCTGCTCCACAGCAGCCAGCCTAAGCAGCAGGAGTCTTATCTCCTGGCTCCTTCACCAGCCTACTGCACTGGCTTCTCCTCATACCCTGAGCCACCCCAAGAAATGGTGAAAGTGCATGTGTCACTTCAAATGTATTAGAGAAGGAAGTAACGCTGCCTGAGCAATCCAGTTTGTGCAATGCGGGTGTAACTCAACTAACCAGGGCAGATCCCATCCACCACATGCTTATCTCATCAGCACGAGCTCTGTGGGTCAGGTTTGAGAGGTGATTTCCCGCTGCACGTTATCAGGAACATACCATGTGGCAGCTCTTGTTGGGCAATGGGAGACGCTGTTTCTCTTCCACTGGACAAGCCAAGTCACCAAGCCACACAGCACTGACCGCAGAGGACCTTGCTGTCTGCTCCGCTCCCATCACCCTGCTCGGGATGCAGACTCCCACCAGGCTTGGCTGAACACAGTGATGGGAGAGTGGTAAGAGGCTGGAAAGGGAAATTTAAGTTTGGGATTTTTGTGCCTGAAGCTTGCCACCAAGGAAACAAGTCTCAAAGTAGTAGCAGCAGCTCATTCCACACCTGATGCTCGAGGAAAGGGGTGATTGTCAGGAACTACAAACCCTAGTAGCAAATTCTGAGCATCTTCAGGGTGAGTAAAGAAAGCAGACTTGAAGCAGAGACATATGCCTGGTCATTCAGCTCAACGTAACAGGGAGAAAGGTCTTGTATCAAAGGAAGCAGTCTTCAAGGAAGAAAAAGGAGTGAGGTGGATCCATGCCTTCTCAGAGGTCTCCAGTGAACCCACGAGGCACCATCAAGCCCTTAGGAGACAAAGAAGAAGGGTGTAAGTCACAAAATCAGAGTGTAGAAACCAGCTTGTGGAGAGTCAACAAGGGAGGAGGTTTGGTGTGGGAGACAAGAAAGCCTCTTGAGAAAGCGCTCAAGAGATGAGCCATGAAATTCACAGGAAATCAAACAGCACCCGAAGCTCTGTGCCTGGGCTGTGAAACAACCAAACACATTTCAACATGGCCACAAGCTATTTCCTCAGCCAAGCACACTGGTGAGGGATGGATGCTAGCAATTGTGGAGACCTGTGCTCAGGATGCTGTTCTGCAGTCTGCAATGAGACTGGCTCACCCTGAGCAACTCCTGTTTTGACTGCCATTTCTGCCTCCTGGACTACATTAGTGGAGAGGAGAACATCACCAGAGCATGGACTTCTTGTAGCTTTCCAACACCTGCAGGTCTTTCAGCATTACCTCTGCTCACTTGGCTTTGACTTTCACACCACCCCATTAATAGAAATATTATCCCTATCTATGGGAGGAAAAGGCTTACGTCTTCAGGACTCGGCTCGCCAACTTCAGGTCAGGACAGGGAGTCCAGAGCCAAACCACACCCTCCCTGCACCGTCGTGTCTCCATCCAGCACCCGAACGCTGGGGCGCCTTCCAGAAGGCAAAGCCACAAGTGTCCTACGGGATGGCCCAGCCAAAAGAAACAAAAACACAGGTGCTGATCTTGGCTCAGCCTTTCGCTGGCTCAGATACTGTAGCTGCAGAAGCCGAGCTCCACACTGGCTGCAAAAGTCAGCTGACACAGTGGCAAAACAGCCAGACAGCCCAGCCATTGCTGCACTTCCACTGCCAGCAGCACCCTAGCCAGCCAGCTTAAACGAAACCTGCATCTCCGTGCCCAAGCTGGAGATCTCAGCGTGACCACATGCAGACAAGTTAGAGTCCTAAGCAAGTGACTCCACCTTCCAGTGAGTCAAGATCTCTGTCCACGAGGGGTGGTTTGAGTAGGACCTCTCCTATCTGACAGGGGTCCTGCAAAGATCTCAAGGATGCTTGCACAACACTGATTATGTGACATGCCATCTAGATGACGGTTTTCATCAGACAGGAGCACTGAGAAACCTACCAGTAGGGATGTGCTGGGGCTCTGTGAAGGATTCCTGGCTGGAGAAAAGGACCGTTTCCAGCACTATCCAAGACTTTTGGGGGTAGGTTGACTCACTAGCAAGACCCACATACCAGCACACAGAAGTGGTGCATGTTTTTTTCCCTCCAGGCCTGTTTTGTCAGGTCCAGCCCACAGGACTGGCCCTGAAAGCCTTTTGCAAAGGGGCTTTGCAAAAGCCTCTCCATTCCCAGCCCATGACCAGCCCCTTCCTCCCCAGGGGAACTCTAGCAGATGAAGCCCACCTTGAAAGAAGCCCTGATCTATTAGCACAGGGAAGTAAAGGAAGAGAGATTTACCTTTCACATCTGCAGATGACACAAGGACGGCCCTGATGCTAGTGAGAGGGCCTGGAAAGACAGGGCTCCCATGTGTCTTTGGAACGGGTCCCTCTCCTCTACATGCTGACCACCCTGAACCCATCAACAAGGCTTCAGCCTCCAGGCAAGGACCTCAGCCATGGGGCCTGCAGAAGCCCACAACTGCCAGGGTGTGAAACACAGCGCGCACAGTTCTGGTAAGATGTTTCAGCCAGGCCATGCTTGTGTTGAGTCAAAAGCGATTTCACTGCCGTCTCTCTGCACATACATGTTTTGCATTTGGACAACTCATCAGACCTGATAACCTCAGAAGGGGCCTCCCAAGCCATCTGGCCCCAACCCCAGCTCTGCACAATTTCCATAGAGGTACCTGATCTCCCCTGTAGTGAGGGAAAGCTCCCAGCCGGCCAGCTGGGACTTCACTGCTCACTCTGTGCAACTGGGAAGGGAAGGCAAAGGGTTAAATCCCTTGCAAAACCCCTTTCATTTAGATGCAGGAGATAGCTTTAACTAACCTCAGGGATTTCAGCTGAGTTATTAGTTAAACTGGTGCAGATAGATGTGGATGGATTATAGCAGTCTTGCTTAGATTGCCAAGGAATCAACTTCAGATGAATTGGCGTAAAGCTTTTTAAGAACAATTTCCACACAGCCTGAGAGTGAGCAAGAGCAAGAAGAGGGGAAAAAACCTTCACTGAACACTGAAACCACATAAAATTTCTCACTGGATAAAACCAAGGAGTGTTTAGTGGAAAAAAGGTGGGGAAAAAGGCAAAGGGATCCTAAGAACAGGAGCGGCCAACGCAGGCTACAGCTCTTCACCATCCAAAAGCCACAGTTCACTAACAGCCTTAGGGCGGTTCAGGCCTTGGGGAAGCAGAGATACCTGGGGAGGAGGTGGAGCATCCTGCATCTCGCCCTTCGGCAGGAAAGGAAACTCTCGCACCGGCCTGTGCAGGCAGGAGGGTTTCAGGAGGATGGAGGCAGGTTACGGGTTGCCACAGCAAAGAGGTAAACATGCCATATGCCAGGAATAAAGCTGGTTCACTGCCAAATCCTGCACTCTGGCTGCAGAGGCTGGGGGAAGCCGCTTGCAGTGAGCAGCGTTTGGTCCAGGGTGGTGGAAAGTTTGACGCAGCCTCCAGCATGCTGTAACCCAGCCACCGCTTCACCTTGGGGACAATGAACCTGCTGCTCCTCCTCCCCAAGGGCTAGCCCCTGAGACAGGGTCACTCACCGCCATTGTCCCTGCCTTGCTGGGCAAATCCATTAGTGTCCCGACTCAAGGCAGATGGTGACCTCTCTGGAGTACCTGTCAACTTCCATTTCAGATTAGTACAGCCCCTAGCACAAAGATGAGGATCAGCTTCATAGCAAGTATAACCCATTACCGCAGCTGGCTCACAGCAGGGACAAACAGGCTCTCCTACCCATGCTCTGGTTTCTTGTCTCCTTCCATCCCATCCCAGACTGCCCAGGGAACGTTGACGCATTGCTGTGCTGCCCAATGCGTGAACCCCTTAGGGAAGGAAAAGCCTCCCATCTCTCTGGCCTGAAGCTTTCGGTTAGCAGACACCTAGGAAACCTTGATGATGGAAGTTTACCGGTCGACAAGCCCCTTGCCATGGGCTGTCTCACTCCTTCCTGCCTGTTCAGGGATCCTTCAGCAGCGATGGAGCTCTCAGCTCATACCTGAGCTCTGTCCCCTCCTCACTGGCAGAGGTGCTGCCTGGCAAGAGGAAAGGGAGACCAACAGTGTCCTCAGATGAAGGAAAAGGAGAGCGCTGAGTCTAATAGCTGTCCCCACGGGTAAATCATGGCTTAGCTTGAGGAGGGGACTTTAAATAAATACTGGGCTAAGAACCACAATCATGTTTTTAAAGAGGTTCCTGCCAAGGCCACAGCATGCACTTACCCCTGGGCTTTGTGGTCACACTGCAGCAGTGGCCTTGCCACTCACTCCACTGAAAACAGACGGACATGCTGGCTCTGCTGGTGATACCACAGTCACAGTCCCTTTGTCACTCACTCAGCCATCAAGCTCTCCGAACACCTTATATGCCACGGGGTCCATTTCACACCAATCTTCAAGACCGGGAGAAGCTTTTGCAGTGTCTGCCGGGGATCTACCAACTGGCATTTTGGCACCTCTCCACCTCCAGCAACCGACTCCCAGCATAACCTGAGCAGCAGCAGCAGCAATGTTGGGGTGCAACGCCTCTCCCAAAGCCTCGGACTCCAAGATGGGGCCAGCGCAGCTCGTTGCCGGATGAGAGGCAGCTGACCCCACAGCTCTGCAAGCAAGCCTGTGAAATGCTGGGGTGGATTAAGGAAAGATGGCTTTAGTTAACTTTCATTTAGCTTTCTACTGCTCCTTTTCTATAACTGTAAATTAGCAAGGTATTTGCATCTAAAATGCAGGAAAGCCAATCCACTTGGGGCCAGGGCAGCATGGACTTGCAGAAGGGGGCAAAGGTGTTTTTCATTTAAAGGGGGGGGNCCCTCCGGGGCCGTGGTGGAGCCCGGCACAGTCCTGGCGAGATGACTACGTACAGTTTCAAAGCTGCCTCCCAACTTCAATAGGTGGGAGAGAGGGAAGGAAAACGGCCCCCAATCACCATGCCAATTTTCATTGCTATTAAATATAATCACCTCTGCTCTCTTTCATCTTTGCTTCTCCTCTGAGAGCTGGCAACAAAGGCAGCACACAGTAAGGAGAGCAGGGTAATTGCAGCAAAGAATGTAACCTCCAAAACACGCTACCAAGCCGCAGGGCAGGGAGCGCGGGGAAACCCGCCAGTCACAGGGAAACGAACAGGGCCATCGCTATCGGAGGGGTGGGAAAAGGGAAAGGGAGCAGAGATAGAGACTTGTTCAACTTTGTTTCTTGAAGCAAAGGTTTTCAGTGCAGGGAATGATTTGGCACCAATCCCAAGCTCTAGGTCTCACTCAGGCAGGTTTTGCTATGTTAAAATGTCACTGGCAGCAAGGCTGGCTCTCAACACAGGCAAAGCAGGCTGTTGCTTGAGGTAGCAAATTGCCAGAGGTGGCAAAATCACCCCAGGCGTGCTGCAAGCTGGGGCCGTACCAGAACTGGTTGCTGCGGCTGTGCCCTCACCCACAGCCTGGGAACAGCAAACCCACCGCTGAGTTAGACAACATCCAGCTTCCATGCCAGCTCCTGCCTTTTGCAGCACCAGGGAGGTGATGGAGATAACTCCAAGCAGGAATCGCTCCTGGGGAGCCCAGGTGCCAGGGGAGCCATTGGCACAGATCCTGCGCTCCTTCCGGAGACGCTATCACAGGAGAATCCCACAGAGGGGAGCGGCGAGGGGCCAGGGCTTCACCCGGGTGCTTGCTCCTGACCCCACAAGCAGGTATGGCAGCATAGGAGAGCTCCCCGTCCTCCCGGAGCTGGACCCAAGTGGGCAGAGCAGCCCCCACGCCCTACCCTGTGGAGCTATGCTCCCCTCCCGCCCTTGTTCCCTCCCCGCGCATCAAGATAGAGTGGTTTATTGCCTGGTGCTCGGGTTACCTAATTTATTACCTGGTAGCAGCAAGGGGCAGTTTATCCCCAAGCTCCTCCTGATCCTGCTGCCTGTTTTTTCCACAATGCTTCTCCCTTCCCAAGTCCCCCCCTGCAGCCCCCCAGCCCCCACTCCAGCTCTTGGGCATCCTCCAAGGATTTATTCTGCAGGCATCTGTGTTCCAACCTGTCGGACCCAGACTAGCAGCTGCCCTTTGACTCGAAGGGAGCAGGCACTCACTTGCAACAGGAAAAACACAGAAGCAGCGAGGGGGGGAATAAGCACTTTCCGTTACTCAACTCCCCTGTTTGCAGAAGGTGCCTCTGCCCACATCCCCAGCTGATACCAAAGGCAGGCGCTACATCGGCTGGCTCAGAAGCTGGTTCTTCTGGCAGCTTTGGTTCCTCTAAAAAAGCCATGTCAGTGCTGGGGTTATAAAGCCTGGAGCCAGCAGAGCATGAGTAATAGCTGGCTCTTTGTGCACACCAGCTCATGACCGTACCTGAGCCAGGCTGAAGGCTGAGGTCCCTCCTCCAGCTCACGCAGGTGCAGACAGAGAAGGCAAAGCCAGGATGCTCCTGGGCCACACCTCAGACATTTCTGGCATTTCTTGCAAAACACAGCTACGAGGTATATCCCTGCTGGCTGGGTCAGCTGAGACTGCTCACTGATGTCTCCTTACACACAGAATCTGACTTTTCTTGTCTGCACGGGGAGGCTGGCAAGGCCACAGCTCAGAAAGCAGCAGGCCAGTTAGGGGTGTGGGACCCTAAAAGCAAAGGAACATGTGGCACCTTGCCAGGCAAAAACCTGGGCTGTTGCAGGTGTATTAGCAAACGACGGTCTGGACGGTCTTGGCAGGGACAATGGAAGGCTTTGGACCATCTTGTGCAGGGTGCTGCACAGGAGCAACAGACCTGCCCCCTAAAATTGAGATGAAGCAGCTCCACGGACTGCTGCAAAGTCTCCAGAGCAAACCACGACTCTTCAACGCCACCAACACAGCCCCAATTAAAGGTATCTAAAGAATTTTCAGCGTCCTCCGCAGCACGTAGCCTGGATCACGCCTCCCCTCTCCCACCTGGGCTGCCAAATTTAGAAGACCAATCCCATGGCCTACCCTTATTCCTGCCCCTGCTTCGCTGCGTGACCTGCAGGTACTCAGGCAAGAATTTCTGCTTTTGCACCCCCCCCATCACCTGGGCCACTGTCAAGGCATTTTCATGGACAAATCACCCCTTTGTGCTCAGGTGAGCTCCTCTCTGGCAAAGACGCGTGGCTGATGGGAAAGGCCACGCTAGCAGGCAGATTTTCGCATTCTCCTCCAGCGCACCTTGCTCCAGACTCTTTGCAGCAAATGTTCCTTTTTAAGATCTATTGATTTCATAAATAATAAAGGAAAGAAACACACCACACAAATACACAGGTCAAAATCTCTCCCTTAGGAAACAAACAGCAGCTACAAAAAAAATAACCCAGGAGGCACACATTGATCTTTAAGCAAAAGATCAAGTGGCATTAAAGTAATTTGTTAATCAACTCAACAGCACATAGGTATGGCCACATTCAAATGGGTCACCTTGAGGGGTCTTGCTCCACAAACCTGCAAGCTTGAAGCCTGCCTTTCTCACTCCTCAAGCTGTGGAATCACTCGTATTTTGTCACAGTGTCTTACTGAAGACCAAGTGCTTGAAGAAGGGAACAGCTCCATAGCAAGGCAGCTGTAGCTCTCCCAAATCACTCCTCTCCATCACGCATGCAGGATTTTAGTCTCTGCTGCTGGGGCATCATGTCAAGAGCTTTTGTTCCAGTACATCCCCCCATCCTACAGTTTTGTTTTAGCCAGCTGCTTTCCAGCTGTGCTACCACTGCTGCAGAGCATGACAGGGGAGATGCCTGGTGAGCAGGAGGGTTTGAGAGCACCTTTACTGGGTAGCATCACTGCCGAGAACGGAATCAACTGGCTGTTCCCCACCTGCGCTCTCAGACCTGAAGCCTGGGGTAAGTCACTTCCCAGCTGAATGTTGCCATTTCCACTCCAGCCCTTTGCCTTGCTCCACCTCCGCATAAGAAAGCACCACCCTGTTGACAGGGACTTCACCTGCAGCCCAACGCAGACAGTGGCAGAAATGAAGAAACAGCAAGTGGAGGAGCAGCTTGTTACAGCCTTGCTTTGCAAAGCTTCGCCACATTAAGTGCCATCTTTCCCTATGAGCTCAAAAGCAGAACCCTAACACCATCTTGACCTCACTGCATTGACCAAGTTTGAAGCTGCTTTGGGGAAGGGTTTCTTAAACTCTACTACCACCACAGGTGGACCCAAGATATGATGAAACACTGCAGAGGCAAAGCTGCAAAACCAAAGCCTGCCCTCCCCCTCCTGGAGTCTCTCCAAGTATCTGTGGTTAAGCCAGATGAAACTCTCAACCAAACTGGCTCATGGGCCACCAGCTCTCAGCAGCAACATGTCACACGCTTCTGCTCCAGCCACGTTTAGTACAGAAAAATGGAGCACTCAACAGCTTCTGCAATAACACTACTACTTCTGTCTGGGTTGTACTGACTGATGGTCACAAAGGACAAGTACCAAAAGCCAAAATCCTTATCCCTAACTCCTGGAGAAAGCTCTTGTCTAGCAAACTCAACATGCAATGAGAAGCTTCTCCAGCCACAGGCCTGCGTTAAAAGACACTAACATAGAAAAGCAACATCTACTGCCCTCAGGACAAAAGGAACAACATCCCCTGAAGCAACCACAGTCTTTCGGAGAAGCGGAGCAACTGGAAGGTAGGAGGGAAGAGAGGAGAAAAAAAATAATATTCCTAGGCTTTCACAGGATGAAAACCACCTTGGTTAACTCTGGTTAGCAAAGGCGCCTGCCGCACCATATGGACCAAGCATAGCAGCAGGCAGGCAGAGCCTTTCTTGCTGTTACGGCATCTACACATCTCAGAGTGGATTCACAGAAGGGGAAAAGCAATGACCCTTCCCCCCCCCCCCANATGTGCAAGGAAGTTCTCCTGGGAGGATCTCATGGTGCCCAGCACACCCTCAAGGTGGGAGGGCCCATAAGATCATCCCATTTCAGCTGAGCGGTGAAATTCTCCCTCCACTTAGGAGATGTGCCCACCAAAGATCAGTTCTGACCTTCAGCACCACAGGGCTGTGCAAACATGAGGATGGAAACATTACCAAAAGCAGCCACCCCAGAGGGAAGTGAGGCCATGCAGGAGCTCCACCCAGGCAGCTACTTAGCTTAACCCTTTCAGTCACCAGCTGAAAGAACAGCTACCACCAACAGCATGTACTCCATGCAGCCACAAGCTCTTGGAGTAAAAGCAGGATCAGCCTTCGTAGCACTCCTCACTAGACATTTGCAGAAAAATCATCGTGCCGCACAGAGCGTCGCCATATCCTGAGTCCGACCGGTGTCCGGAAGGCAGCAGTGAATTATTAGCTGCATGGAAGATGCCTGCAGGGAGCAGAAACAGTAAAGGAGAACGGAGGTGACAGGTTTTTGGCACTGGGTCACGGCACTGATTTAGCCTGTTTTGTGACAACAAAATTGTGCGTTTCCAGCTGTATTGCATTATCAGGGAGGAAGAACTGGAGGGCTGGAGCAAGTAGAAGGAAATCTAAGGGTGGTCACTGGGGAAAGACCCCTTGCAGATGGCAAATTCATGGCCTCAAGCAGTGGTCCTCCGGCCTGTCTCAGCTGCAGCTAAGCGGACAATGAGTTACCCTCTGCCAGAACATCCCCAGTTTTTCACAGTGCTCATCCCCCACAAGAAACCACCCCATAGCCCCCTCTCCCAACACACCGATGTAAGCACGTACCCCTGGCCTTTGCTCAGAACTGATACCAGTTAACTCCATCTGAAGCCCCAGGTGACAGCCATCATTCATGCTGAGTAGCAGAAAGGCACTCGGCACGCATACCCCAGCAGCACCGGCTGCTGTGCTACAAGGAGAAGGGGAGAAAATAAAGGATGCTAGAGACCTGTGCTCTGGAAGCGAGCCCACCTCTCTCTTCCCTGACATACTACATTCAAATCTCTAACGACCTCTCCATCCACAGAACCTGTACCTCAATAGAGGAAGTAATTTATATGCATCTCCCCTGACAAGGAGAACAGGGGATTGAAGAGTGGTATTTGCCTGTGATGGCAGTTCTGTTGCAGAGCTAGAAATAGATCCCAGCTTTCCCAGAGGCACACATAAAACTTCCTACAGCACGCTAAATCCAGGTTAAATATGCAGATCAGCATCGATATGAGAATCTTCTTTCCCTTTGCATTTTCTTCCCTAAACTACAGCCCATCAGGTCCTGCCATTTCAGAAGCACTTGGAGATCAACCATTTCTAAAAGCAAGAGAAGAAACACAGCCCTGCTCTCGCGTCACAAGTGACAAACCTTTGCAAAACAATTCACTTCCCTCCCCTCCTACTCACTGGTGTTTCAAAAAACATTTCGTTCAAAAGCAGCTCTTTAAAGATGTTATATAACAAGTGATTTGTACCACGAGGCTGGCTAGTTTTAGCCCAGCTACTTAGATCATAGTTGGATTTTATTTTCTAGTTAGCTGGCAGACTGATGTCCAGTGACAACCCTGTGGGCACAGGATGCTCCTGGCCATCTTGCTCCCTGGCCAGAAAAGTCAATACCACAACACTCTGGTGTTTTTGCCTATTCAGTTATGAGCTCTGCTGTGGTATCTGTCCAGTTCCAGCTCCCAGACAGGAAGGAAAGCGGGCAGCGCTTGAAGATTCTTACTTTTTCACAGATCACGGTTATGTTTAACATGCTCCATACTCATAGCAGCCAAAAAGCCATTTGCAGCAGTGCCGGGCTCCCCCGGGGCCAATCTCGGCACAAAGAACTGTTGCTAAAAGTTTAGTGAGGTCATATGTCTGGCAAATGTAATGGCAACAAATTAAACTACTTTTTTAAGAACTTGGCTTCAAGCAAGCCTTGGAGATCCAAAACAAAATCCTTAACTCTTCATAGCCTCCCCATGCACAGAGTTCACCGCAAGCCGTTTTCAAGGTAGAGTATATCCTCACGTGGCATAGAAGCAATGTCAGCCCAAATACAGACAACGCGTTCCTCCTCGCTCAGCTGTTCCACTGCTCCCTGAGTTAACAACTTCACAATTCAGCTGCTGCAGATGTTCCTGGGTCAAAAAAAAAAAAGATCATGAGTGTAAAAATAAAAGTGGATTTAACTCACTCTGGAGGCTCCTCTCTCCTCAGCACTCAAAAACTGTGGTGCTTAGTGGACAGAGTTAAGCATGGAGTCCAGGGACAAGACAGGCAATAGGATTTGGACTCCTCAGATGTGTTTGTCAGGTTATTGCTCAACATTTAAGCATAAGGATTATAATTTAAATCTTGTATTTTCCACACCTTGCCTGCCTCTCAAGCAATAGCCACCCTTTAGAAGCGCTGGTAGATTTTAAGTCCTGACATCCTACTCCAGGTAAGAGGTTGTAAGGAGGGGAAATGAAGAGAGCGCAAGTGGCTGAGTTTTGGGACAAGGAAATGCTTGAGATGGAGAGTACTGTAAGAAGAAACTCCCTTCAGATTACCTTTCATACCGCCTAAATCATACAGATGTTGTTAGATTCCCTCTCCTCCTAACTCCCCACACCCACCCATGCTGAGTTACCTCTACAACAGTATGTTGCATTGATCAAATGAGTGCGTGTAAGAAGTTGAGTCCAGAAAAGCAACTTTCCCTACAACCCAGTAGCTTGCCCTTCAGCACCTGAGCATCTCAGCTGTTTTAGAAGCACAATTACATCTTTCAAATGGATTCACTCAGAACATCTGAAAAGAAAAAGTGTCTATATCAAATGCACCAAAGTCATTTGTATTGCCATTCTCCCTAAAATACTAAATACAAATTGCTTCTGTGGTCTCTAAGACATTAAGAAACTACACGTTAAAAGGAAGCAAAAGCTATTTTTAAAGCAAAGCTTAAAAACTGATGAAGGTTGGAATAGCTTAAATTTTCTCCTCCCCTCCACACCCCCACCCCAAAGACCAGTCCACAACACTGAGGATCAAGTTAAGTTAGATAAATTAGGCTCTTGCAACTCATTTTTGTCATCGCTTCAGCAGCAGCAGACCAGGGCAGGAACAGCCTTCTCCTAGCAGCAAATTGGCCTCATGTACCTTTGAGTCCCCTCCTCCCCCACCTACCCTCATCACAACATAAGCTCATTTCAATGAAAATTATGTCAGTCTCTCAGCAGAAAGCCACTGAAAGCTTATAGCAAGAGCACAGAACATCACTGAATTGATGCCATTAGCATAATCTAAGAGAAAATAATGATTTATCAGACTCAGAACTTGGAAACAGAAAACAAACAGTCTGTGGCAGAGCAGAGAGAAACTCAGATTTATAATCAACCCAATACGCATGGAAATGAGAAAGCTCTCAGCCTCCTGTAAATGAAAGACTGAAATATTGCAATAGTGTCAACAAGGGGTTCTTAGAGATACAGAAAGTACCAGGAGGGAAGGAGACCAGAAGCTTCCTGGTGATGGCAGGGGAATGCAAACAGCTTCACCCAGACGGAATGAGGAGTATTAATGCTATCAATCCACTGTACCAGCAGACACAGCCTTCAACAGAAACAGGTGCATAAAGGAAAACAACAAACCCAAAACCAAAAACACATGGGCTGGCCTTAAGATCTGCTAAGCCCTATGTGAAAAATAAGGATGCCAGCCAGTCCTCAGGCAAGCATCCAGAATGCCCACAGCACATCTGGAGACGGGGGCCTTCAAAGCTGTGCGAGGCTGGCAGGTGGTGGCAGCAGGAGGGACCACCAAGGGTAGGGATCGAGGCAGCCTCCCTGTTTGAAGAGGTCAGACACACAGTGGTGAGGAGTTTCATTAACCCTGAGGTGCTCAAGCTCCCACAGCTCATTTCTCCAGGAATGTGGGTAATAGTTTATTGCAAGAAAGGAGACCTCCAGTGTGTGTTAGCAAAAGAGGTGTTGGAGAACAGGATCTCCCAGAAGTCCAAATTCTTGTGCAGCTACATATTGAACACCTGCAAAAGCCCTGAAAAACATCAGGAGGAGCAATGAAGGGAACAGGGCAAGAGCATAGGTTCGAGTGATGAGCTATTCAACTGTGAAAACATCTGCAAATGACCAAAAATTAAAGGCAGTCTGGCACGAGAACAGGGAAGTTCCATGATGGACCAAACATTCTGCTATTTGGTTGCCTTTCCTCTCCCTCTACCCTGCCTTTAATTTAAGAAGCAGACAAAGCAAAATCTGCTTGGAACCCACCCCGCACCTGACTCGCCAGGGCCTCTCTTCTAGCATCAAGCAATTGTTTTTCACACATTGCACAAGGGAGCAGGTTAAATCCCACCATTGGATTTAATCACCTCTGCACAAATACCATCCAGGGGCTGAACTGCTCTTTCTCAGATTTGCCAGGCACCAGCTGGTACTCAGGTGAGACAGACCCTTCACCAGGTGCCAGTTGTGCTGGGACCTCACCTGCTCACTATGCTCTGAGAACAGAGGTGAACTCCCACTGCCCAAAATATCCTGGGAGCTCTTTGCTTGTCACCTATAGCCAGCACACACCTCAGCAACAAGCCTAATACAGCCTGTGCCAAACATATGGCAGCTCCAAGATGCTTAAACATTTTAAAACTAACTCAGTAGCACCAAAGGTGGGCGAGATGCAACGTTCCTAATACTCAAACCACATGCTGGCTGCTATATCTCTGGAAAACACAGGCGATCACAATCATTATCCACATTTATGAATAAAATATTACTTTTATTTTAGTAAAGTAACAAAGCTTATGTACAGATACAATAACTGTAGATTCCAATTGAAAAACAGATTGCGCTCAAAATCATTAAAGCAAGTCACACGCAGTCTGTTAAGAACACAAACAACCTCAAACCTCCCAATGCCTTCAGCTCCCATCTTCTCCCAGGAAATCAGCTCGTTTTGTTCTGAATGATTTTCTGCTGATTCTCAAGACATTCCTTCAGCTTGTCTTCCGTAAGCGTCAGCCTCTGCTCCAGGATGGAAACAGTCTGCAAAACAAAACGAAAGCTGCTGTTGAGCTGCTCACAAAGACAAGCCACGTACTGTACTCTCAGCAGGTAATAAAATGCTGAATTCACAGGAGTATTTTGAGGTATTTCAGGGCTGTACCTCCAGTACCAGCATTTTAGCAGGGCAGAGCACCGTATGACTTGAGAGGCTGGCAGGCACAAAACTCCCCTGCAGACACCACCAAGCACCTGTTTCAGCACTCAGTGCTTTCAAATTGGGCTCTGCATTTCCTTTCATGGATAAGGTTGTCCTTCCATGTACATGAGCCACCAGGCACCGGAGGGCCACCAGGCACTCTTCTGCTAACGAGAGACAGAGGCTTTGAACAGTTTTGCCCAGTTTTAGCTTTGATTTTGCCTTTCTGCTTCCAACTCTTTCCTCCCTACCCTGAAAGCGGTCAGTTTGCTGCAATTAAAACATGCAGAACTTGCTGGACAAGCACAATGACAAGCAAGAAAACCCTCCCAGCGTAAGGCAGTGCAACAGGTGACGGAAGGGAATTGAAACCCAAAGGGGCAATATCTACCTCAACATAATGCCTAAATATTTTTGTGTAATCCAGTTACCCCACACAGAATTGTTGTATCTTTCTCCTCGAGCTGAAGTCATCATGTACAGAATGCACAGGAAGAATGTTTTAACCACGTGGCAATAAAAGCTTCTGCTGAAAACCTTTTATTGATCACTCTGAGGTAATCAAGGGACCTAGCTATGCAGAACCACTTTCAGCTTTCAAAGACACCGGAACAGCTGATAATAGGCAGTGATGATTTAATGCTTTAATATCCATAAACTTATCAGCAATAATCAATATCTTCATATTTTGAGCATTTTTAATGCATAAATAACATACTCTGTTAAAAACAAAGGATGTTCAGAACCTTGGACTTCAATAAAGTAATTCAAATAAGGTTGGACAACTACTGTTTGTATAGAAGTTATACATAGAAAGCCTTTTAATAGCGCATTTCGTAAGCACATCTAAGTGCTTGACAAAAGAAAGCAGGTCTCATTATCCCCATTTTACAGCTGGGGAAACGAAAGCACAAAGAGAGGAAATAGCTTGGCTAAGGCCATTTGAGACTAGGAAAAGTCTCCTGTAAAATGATTTGGGGAACGAGACAAATGGTGGAGGGAGGGAAAGAAAACAGATGTAGTAAAAACAACACCAAGCACTATGGCAAAGCCATCTTGCAAGATTGAGTATCAACAGAGAGGGCTGTGCATCATAGCATTTACCATAACACACCCTTTTTTTCCTCCCCAAACATAGTTCAAAGCTTATTTCTACTGCACGTGTACTGCTGACCTGTGACAAGGCAGAAGAGCTAACCCCCACTGCCCAATGCAGCATTGCTGCAAATGTAGAAAGCTTCACCTGAAAGAAAAAAACCTTGAATTACTTAAATATTCCCCGTGAGCTACAGCACTAGCTTCATTTAAGTTTTTTCCTCCTCTATTGCCACCCCTTTGAGGCACAAGAACTGCAGTACACAGAGAACAAGAAGAAAAGTTGTGGAGCCAGCAGGTAACATCCCAGGTGCCGCAGAGCCAGCAGGAGCCCTCCCGTCTATTCAAAGGAGAGAGGATTCAGTCTTTCTCTTACCCAGCCACACTACTGCCTAGTGCCTGTCTTACAGATGTCAGGAGTAAAGCTACTCAGGGCAGAACACAGCAGGCTGAATGTCTACCAGGGGTTAACAGCAAAGATCTTATCCTGCAGGCAACCAGACAGAGAATAAAAAGCAGTAGGGATCCTTGCTTTTCCATTTAAAAAAAGAAGAACTAGTAACTCAAGACTCGGTTAAAAAGGCGGGGGTGAAACTTTGCATCAAATTCCCTTTAGAAAGATAATCAACTGAATTAATGTCCTGGTCACACTGCCCTGCTAGAAGCAAAACCCCAGATTACTTGCAGTTCCTATATTCCATGATTAACTGCCACCATAATCCGGCTGATACGGCTAAGTGTTGTTACACGCGGCACCGTGAGACTAAGCACGAGTAAAGCGCATTTCAGAAGTGTTGAATTTGTGAAAAAGCTGTGAGGAAAAATGTTTATTGGAATGGAAATTGCATGTAAGTGTAAGCAGAAAACCTGTAGTGAGTATTTTTTGGAAACTATAAGTGGAAAAGTAGCAGTCAGAAATTAAATCCAGGAAGTCCAAAGTAGGAATTGATGACTACAGCTATTTAGACCTGAATATATGATGCCCAAAGTACACAGGGCATCTGACATCCTTGGAAGGTAAGGGAAAGCACAAATACTGCCCAGCTGCTATTAGTGCTATGCTGTAACTTACGCGTAAAAGAAAAGCTCCTTTATCAGCAGCTGACAGGAGTTTTACAACATTTCCATGTTGCTATTCATAAAGCAAGTCCTTGTTGGTAGGCAAATTAAACTGCGCCCATTCAACTCCTGTGTGTTTCTGCTATTGCTTTTCAGAAGATAACGAACCAAGAATCAAGCCAAGGAGGAAAATACCGCTAACCAGATTCAGTAAAGATTCACTGGAGCTGGGTTCACACTCAAGCCTTTCTCTATGGCAGGATCTGGGCTTCCTGTTGTACACAGTACATGTCTCCATTACGCACCAGGGAGTAAATGCTGGGTAATTTATTAAAATCCTGGCTCAAATTGGTGGAAGGATAACAGCTTAGGCTTAAATGAGAAGGAAGATCAACTTTTTTTTTTTTTTTTAAGGAGTATTTCTGACATTACAGTAATATACTGAGCATTACTATGGACACCAGAACAGAATATGGAATTAATCACACAAAAGAAAACTTACTTAAATCATTTCTAACAAGACTTCCTGCAACATTTGTCTTCATTCACCTTCGCAGGCTTAGCCTAGAAAAAAAACTGCTATTCTCTTTGGAAACATTAATGAGAAACTATGTAGAAAAAAAAAGTTGTCTCCTATTTACTTTTTAAGTTCTGGGGAATATTCAGCTCCATCCTCCCCCAGGACACCTAAACTGAAGCACCCAGTAGTCACATTTGCTTACATGATGACAAGCCCCCTATGCTTTCCTCCATGTTATTTTTACTCCCTCAACCCAAGTAATAGTGATTTGTGATGCTGTTCCAAGACGCTTTCCTCAGTATCTTTTCCTTAGTCCCTGTTAAACATTTCCCTGTCTGATTAAGTAGCAGAGACAGTTTAAGAACCACTAGCCTCAGGGTTGAGGCTTTTGCAGTGGTCCTGGAGGGGCAATCAGTCCTGCCTCTTTCAAGGACTACAGATAAGGGGAACCAGGTGCTAAATGAATGCCAACAGAAACCAGTTCTACAACTGCCAAAGGAAACCTGAAAAGCGGAGTCCAGAGCAAGCAGAAGCCATCAGCAACCCTCTTGAGCAGTGGTAGGCCTCTCTGCCAGTAGATAGAGATCCACCTAAACAGATGGCTGCTCATTAACTAAAGCAGTACTTAACCCGGAGCTGGGAGCAAAGCTGACAAGAGCACAGGAACGGTGGAATAACGTTAGGCTCACCCTGCTAAGGGATGACTGCTCTGCAAGCAAAAAGGTGCAGCTCCTGCCCTGCAAGCAGCACACGGGTTTTTCAGTACACCACTCGCACCAGCTTTGGTTGAGTTAGCACAGGTAATAGCATGGGGGACACAGCACTGCTCCGGTTGACCACCAGTTTTTGGGGTCCCACAATTACATGTATTGATACAACAATTACTCAAATCGGGTAACGACAGCGTGGCTCAGCCTACAAGGTATACGATCCCGCACACCAGCTGCAAAGTGGATGTGCTCTTGGCTATGTGCAGGCAAAATATTACACCTGCATTTCTATTCCTGTCATTATTTCATAACATAAAACCACTCTCTCCATTGATCTCGAAGGGGATAGAAGTAGTTTCTTAGCTTTACTTAAAAAGATTCTCAAGTTTGCTCCATCAGTTTTTCTAAGCGTACGCTAAAAAAGGTTTTGCGGGGCACTAACATATCAGCCCAAGAAAAAACACTAATACCTCTTCAGATTTTTCTTTCCATCTGACACATTAATTTACGGAGACAGCATTATCTTTTCAATTTATCGAAAAAACGCACCTGCAAAAGAATAAGCAACAAAAGCAGAAGTTTTTAAGTTTCCATGCACTCAGTTTCCCCACTCCACTGTGCTGGTACAAGGAGAGACTTAGGTATGCCTGTCAAGAGGTACAACAAAGACAACAGATGGTCCATGGATTTGCAGAATAAGACTTACCAAGTTTGACCTGGAGTTGCAGGCTTAAGAGCTCCGCCCTCTGTAAAGAGTGAGGCCAATGCTCGTTTGTTTTCAAAGAGCTAGATGCCCAGCTATAACTTCTTGTAGGCTACTTAGTTTTCCATAAAAATAGTCATTTCAGAGTGGATTTTAGTCCCAAAGACAACCAAGAAGTACAGCAAGTGAACTGCATCATGGGAATGCTCCCTTAGCATCCAAGCATCTCTCCTTGGCAAGTTCTAAGGAGTGGGTTCGGAGGCTCCTATATACCTCTAGGGCACAAATTTGTGACAGTTGAACCTCAAGCTGCTGCACAGGAAGGGTTTGCACCAGGGTAGCCATACCTACCTTTACAGAAAAGATAATTAACTCCTTCCACCAATAATAATTCAAAATACCGAACTTCAGCTGCAAGATTAAAAGGCTCATGGGAGAACTCATGCAGCACAAGTCACTCTGACGTTCAAACGTAAAGCTGCCTGGTGAGAAGCAGCCTTTCCCCTTTCCTCCTATTGTACTAAGTTTTGCCCTGACTTGCTGTCAGTCTCCCTTCGATCTCAGCAACTGCACCTAGTGAAACTCAAAGCAGACCCCTGGCATTATTAAGCATGCTTAAAGACAGCTAGGCTGCCCTCATCCTGTACAAGTTTTATCTTAACACTGTTTTGAGAGGGGACCCGAAATGGCTACTGACATTCAGTATGCTCTGAAGCATTTCTAGCAAAAGCTGGCAGTCCAGACTAACTGAGGAAGTAAGCCTCATACCTGAGAGTATGACAAGGTATGAAGCCTTCAGAGTTACTAACACTTTATGTAGCAAACAAATGCATGCAAGGCTCTTTGCATGCCGGGACTAGCCTTACTCTAGTGGTCAAAGCCTTAATCTCAGAGATCAAATACACAATTAAGGTGGTTTTTGTTTGTTGTTCTTCTTTTAAAATGTGAAATGATTTCTAAAGAAATGATAGCTCCTTCTCTGCTCAGACTAAACCAAGATCTGCTACCCCAGAGACATTTTAAATAAGTTCTGTAGCTCCACACCATCTCAATTACTTTGAATGCAGACTCTAAGGCGAACTCTCACAAAGCCTATTTGCATAGAATATTTCACACCAGGCTGATTTATGGTAGTGTATTGATTTCAGAATGAAGAAGCTAGCTCATGTAGTACTTCAGTCTTCCCCTCAATCTTTAATGCAACTTCATGAATTTTCCTGAGTTTACTTTGTAGCATGCTTCAAATTCCACAAATTTTTACATTTGCTACTACAAAACACTTAGCTCCAGTGTGGCTAGACAGGAATATATCAGTTCGTGCTGCTGTACAGCTGTGGGTTAGGAAGTCCCACAAGCCCCATCAACACAGCTTCTACACCTTCATCCAAAGTAGCTGTGGGGTCACACGGATTAGGAATACGTGATGATGCCTGCAGAAGTGCAAATGCTAGCACTAATCTGGCCTCATCGGGATCCCTACATAGAGCTCAAGAAGTCGTGTGACTAAACAACCTTGATGTCCGTTCTCTAGCGCTAGGCACAAGAGCTCCTAGTCCCACCAGCTCTCTTCAGCCAGACACATGCTACTCACAATACTTGAAAAGTAAAGAATTTTTTGTATTTAGCACCCCAAAGCACTACAAGAAGGAAGGGGGTAGTTATAAAATTTGAAGCCAGTACTGTTCAGCTAACCCCTCCTTCTTATTATTACTGTGAGGGTGGTGAGACACTGGAACAGGTTGCCCAGAGAAGTTGTGGATACCCCTGCCCTGGAAATTTTCAAGGCCAGGTTGGACAGGGCTTTGAGCAACCTGATCTAGTGGAACATCTCCCTGCCCATGGCAGGGGGGTTGGACCTAGATGATCTTTAAGGTCCCTTCCAAACCATGCTATGATTATCAGCTGCCATCTCTCCTTCCACCTCCCAGTACACTCCACTTTCTGCAGATGCTTGAATCACAGTTAACCAACCCTTTAACTAAATTACAGGAGCAACTTTGGTCTACTGCATGAGTCTACTCAAGTCTACTCATGCAGTAGACTCAGTACAGCAACAACGAGTTATTACTCGCACTGCTCATTGTGCTTTTTACAGCAGGAAAGCCATACAAGAGTACCTCAAAATTCTAGTATCATCTGCTTTGCCAGACCAAGCAGCATGGTCAGTACCAGTATCACAGTGACCAAAGGGACCCTGGAGGACAGAAAAGGGCATCCTTTGTATCAAATCAATCCTAGCCACAAAGAAGGCAAGCCACAGGCTCTGCCAGTTTCTTCCGCACAGTGTGGGGACACAAGGCACACAAGCCATCTGTAACTGAGCCTTTCCGTTTATAGCCCTCTTACTAAAAATGTTTCACCACACATTGCTGTTGCTTTAGTCTTGACAGTTGATCAGCCAAAGCTAAGCTGATGGTACTTGCATCAGATCTGCAAGTTTCTGGAAAGGAATGGCTGCAAGCTTCTGCACAGGTACAGGCAGCTTCCTCGGTGTAGAGCTCCCAGGCCTCTGGGGCTAGACTAGCACAGTAAAAGGAGGCAGGAGACTTCAAGTTTCACCACAGTATGAAAACACAGCAAGTAATGATGAGCTACAACAAAATATGCAAGCATGTACCATGAGAGCAACTGCACAATATGGAGGTTAGAACCCCAAATGACTAAAGGTCTCCCCCAACCACAAAGACTTCCCATATCCTTCACGTGCCATCCAATCTACCTCTGCAAGGATGCAAATCACTCGTCTAAATTAACGCAGCTGCTGGTACCCAATGGCCAAGTAACAGTTTATATTAATCTTCAAGGTCTGCTTGTGAAAACAAATTGTGGGAAGTGTTCAGTATTTCTCCCCCTTGAAGGCTAATAGAAGGTGAAGGTCCTGTGGACCTCCAGGGAGATTATGAGCAGCACTTTTAAGAAGCCAGCCTTTAGACAGTGTCCTGCTAATATAGCAACATCCTTAGGAGTGTGTTTAATTTAGGCAGTGTTAGAAGAAAAATGTATTTGCATCAAGACTTAAGAGATTTTGTAACAAGCATATTTTAGAAGTAAATTTTGGAAAAAAAAGTAGCTCTGATGATATTATACAGAGGACTGGCAACAACCAGGGTACTTAATTTGTTTTGAGTGAGAGATCAAAGCTACTGCATCTCCAAGAGATGGTTTTGACTCATGAGAAATAGTCTCTATGTCCTTTAAATTAAAATTTAAAAACCAAACTCATCTGGCATTTCACATATTTTTCAGATGGGAACAGTTTTTTATTAGGGCTTTGGATTTTAAACCATTTCTTCTGGAATAAAAATTGCTTGCAGTTTTTCTCCTATGTGTTTGGTCCACCTGTAGCCAGTGGGTGTTCAGGTCTTAAGAGCAACATAGAAACCAAGACATTTGCACAAGACAGAGGTAGCAGCACTCACAAACTTACACACACACCACACCCCCCCAAAATCTTTCTTCTTGACTTGTAACTACTTGAAGTCATAACAGCATTTATTTTACTAAACCAGTTGCTTAATCTACATTCAGTATCTCTCAAAAGAGAAGGGCCACATTCATTCCTCACCAACACAGGCTTTGGAGACCACATCTCAAAAGGAGTAACAAATTTTATTTGGTTTCATTGTAAGTAGTATACACACAAACATTTTCAGTTTTAATTAAAAAGCAACGCACTTGTGTCCAAGTTTTTTTTTATGCTAAAGAATTTAATTTTAAAAATTATTCTCCTCCCTCCCTCTGCAATCTTTTCTGGAGTGAAATAATCCTTTAATCTCATGAGCTAGATCGTCCTTCAGTTCAGGCTTGGATTATTTTACAGATTTATCAAGCCTTCTCCATTTCACTGTGTTGTTTTCTCCCAGCTTCGAGGCAAGATTAGTTTGGGGAAGTATATAAAGTTGTTTCCTGTGGGTGGATTATCACAGCTATTTATGAATTTTTATGGTAACCTAATTCTGAACTCTTTGTTTGGAGCAGACATCTTCCTTCCCACATAAAACCAGCAGCTTTTGCCTCAGTGCCCATTGCCTGCCGGTACTACAGATTAATAGAGTGAACATGGCAGCTGCAGGTGTTTGGAGTGAGGGCAAGAGTATACAAACTCTTTGAAGATAATAATTGCAAATGCAAGTTTTCCACTGCAGGCAAGATGGTTACTGACAGATGATCGTCCTTCAGAAGTGCAGTTCAGCTGCAAGTGCAGAAAATACATTTGAACCAAGTAAACTCTTAATATCTGCTCCATTTTTATTTCAGCCAAAACACCTTTCTGTTCCAGGAAGTTATCCAAGAGATAAAAATCACCTTGTTTTCCCCTTAAATATTCAGCCCACCTCTTCATATAGATACTGAGATCCAGCCTTTGATAAAAAAAAAAAAAAACGAAACATTTTGCATTTTTCTCCTTTTCACATCTCTGTGTAATGTGTAAATGCCAGTAAAGAACAGTCTTTTCGAACTTTGGGACACTGACAAGATACTAAGCTGCAAGAAAGGGAGGAGCAAGCTACCTATATTGTACATTTATTACTCTCATCTTCCTCATTCCTTTGCTAGATTTGAATTGCCTGCTTTCCTACA
The DNA here is from genome assembly GCA_013401275.1 of Pandion haliaetus. Taxonomy (NCBI): domain Eukaryota; kingdom Metazoa; phylum Chordata; class Aves; order Accipitriformes; family Pandionidae; genus Pandion; species Pandion haliaetus. The sequence goes on from VYZV01030265.1 coordinate 421,472, forward strand.
AAGAGGCACCAGGGTATCTAAGTAATCCAACACTACTTGAAACAACCGGCTTATGCCTGCGTCTCAACTTCACTCCATCCTTCAAGGCAGCAGAATTATTAAGGAGGTGCTACTCTTCTGAAAACAGCAGTCAAACACTAACTTCTTTATTTGCATGTGAAGTATGGCCAGGCACAAACCGCATTTAGAAAAAAATATGAAGACTCTGTCAGTTCACATTAGACCACTTCCTTTCAAGTAAAACAAAAGATGTCCCGACAGAGTTCTAATGAGGAGGAAGAGAAGAAGGTTTCACTGAATCAAAAGACCAGGTTAAAGAAAGTTGCCAAAACCTTAAACAATAAGATCATAGCACAAAGTCAACAACATAAAAATGAAGCTTTGTAAATCTGAGGGGGCCATATCTATTTGCTAGAGCAGTTACTGCCAGATGTGGTATACAACAGCCACTAGTTTCTTCCAATTCGTTTTTCTCTGATAAGAACTAAAGTGCCTAACTGAAAGAGCAAGTCTGCTCAAGTGTATCCTCCTGCACAGGGCACAACACCTCTGCAGCCCCAGAGCTTCTACTTGTGATTGGTGTCTGGCAGGAAGAGACCTCTTAATAGAATAAAAACAATCCTGCTGTCTCTAAGTACATGACACCCCACTTCATCTGGAAATCTATTGTCAACAGAGGGAAGACACTGATAATTGGTGAGCAGCAGACAATGCAGCTTCAAGTGTGCAGCTCAGAACAAAGCTGTGCACTAGCAAGAGATGACAGCCTTCAGCTGATGTCTTACTACTACCTCTTTCAGCAGAAATTGAAAGTATTTTCTCTTCTTCCCACTTTTACATGATGCCAGGTTTAGCATGATAAACCTTGAAATGATAGCTATGGAAAAAATATTAGGAAAAATAAATTAGGTTTATATTTGCATAATTTCCCAAAGTAGTTTATCACAACTTTAAGTTTCCCCCACTGGTACATTACATCATGTTAGCACAGTGTTGGAAAGTACAACAAGAACAAAGAGCACAGAAACTCAAGGTACCACATCAGAAATACACCCAAGCTCCCTTGGAGCTAACAAATTATATGGACAGCTATATCAATAGAGGGTTTCTGGGAATATCACAGGGACTCTGTCCTTTCCCTTCAATGGTATGGGCCTGCTTATGCCATTAGTGTTCTCTTTAAACAAGCAACACTCAGGAATTACAAAACAATGATTTCTAACACAGCCCCAGGAGCATCCTCAGCCCTTCTTCAAGAAGGGAAAAATACTGACACCTATTATGCATTATTTATGAAAGCTTTTTGTTCCATTTTTGAAGTAGTGGTGTCGTCCTTTCACAAAAAGAAGTCAGCAGACCCAAAGCTACCATATAAAATACACAACATTGTTTTGAATCTGCTACTCGGAGGGAGCAGCACCCAGTTGTGCTTTGGCAGAAATGGCTAGGAAAGACAACCAACCCAACACCACCAGCCACTATTTCCTTTTCACTTAGCTCTCTGCTAGCAATCAGCACGCCGTGGCTTCTCCCAGTCAACACTTAACTGCACAGAAGAGGGGTAACAGTGGCTCTACTAGAGCTGCATTCCCTTCTGCTACAGGCCATCAGCACTGGAAAAAACCAAAATTTTAGCTATGCAAGCAGATGCCCTCCAGTTACCTTCTACAGCTCTGCCTTGTTACATGCCTGCATCCCTCCTCTTTGAGGAACCTCCTCCCCTACTCTGAGAAGGAGGACTTCTTCCAGGCTCCTTTGCTTAAGTTTGTTTGGTGTTGGTTTGTTTCACTGCTAAATAACAAAACCTTGGCATGAAAATGAAGAATTATGAAACCACGTCAACAGCGTGTCAGGATCAGCTACTTGTACAAATACATTAAAATGGTGTTAATACAAAACACGACATACAAAGATTAGAACTAATGGGAAATTAAGTACTTCAAGGATGGCAAAAAAGCTACAAAAAAAGGTAAAAGGTTGCTGAATGCAGAGTTACTCAAGGCAGCTTTTTGCTTTTTACTATTTCAGGCCTATTTCCAATTTTATCCTATAACCTACTAATTTATTCCTCCCCCACTGATCTCAATTTCTCTTTCTGCTAGGTTTAAAACAACATTTTGAATTTTCTATGGTTACACAGTATCTTTGAGAGAGATGTTTGCATTGCTTATATCTAGTTTAAACCCTACACATACTGTTTACTGTAATATTTGCCTCCTCTAAATACCTATGAAGTTGAAATGGAGCCATTACACATCCATCATCAAAAGTGTGGATCTGATTTATGTAATGAAAGATAAAAGATCACATTCCAAACTTACTAGGGAGACGTAAAAACAGTAATAAAGTATTTCGTGTATACACTGGGTTGCATTTTACTTACAAGCATGAGGGCCCAATGTCATACAAAATTCCACCACCACGCCCCCCCCCGCCAAAGTGTTCAGCGTTTTAGAGATCACAGAAAAAGTAGTTTCTTGCATTTCTGCCAAATGAACTTAAATACCTTCTTGGTTTTCACCCTATCTTTTTTTAGACTGTCTGTAGTCCTGGAGTGTTTTTAAATCCCTAAGTCAGCCCTACTTCAATACCCTGATGGGCCCTCCAACCCATCATCTTGCACTTTTTGACAAGTACTGCTTCCTCAAGAGCAGAGAGCTAACTTGGACTAGTAATCAGTAAGTTCAACACCATGTGTTCAAGACCTGCTTGTTCTTCCTCAAACAACACTCAAACTCACAGAAAAACCCTCCCACACAGACTTTTCCGTCCTACAGCCGTAGTCTCACCTACAGGAGATGACCAATGTTTACTATCCCATGCTTTCTCCCTGCTTCTCACAAACCTCAAGAATACACAATGAAATTCAGCCCCAGACAATGATCAGAAATAGTATTTCTTCACAGGACCAATGAGCAGCTATTTAGTTAAACAACAGCTCTATCCCCAAATTCTTATTAAGTAAACATATACTGTGATGATCACCATTAACAGCTGGTACTGTTCAAGCATTGTCTAGTGACTCTCAGGAAGAACTGCATGTTAATGCTTTAGCAAGGGATTAGTTGTTTGCTAGCTGTGGGTGAAAAGCATGTTTCAGAGATGAGACACAGAAGGGCCCAGACTTGTTGATGGAAGAGAATACTGCAGAAATTGGACTGTGTAGGTGAATGTTGGGTGGGGGAAAAGAAGCTGGATTTGAAGAGAGTTTACCTATAGACTGCAGTATAACGGAGGAGGGAAGAGACAGAGATTACTCACCAAAAGAGTCCTAATGCCAACCACTCCTTTAGGTGTCACCTTAGATAAACCTTGGCTAATAGCACAGGGTACCAGAGCTGGCTTAAGTAGTGCTCTGCTATACTGCAGCATAAAGGAAATAGGGGAAGAGCAGGGCCTGAGCTGGAAATCAATACAAGGGAACTCATAGATATAAGCTGATAAACAGATGAAGACAGAATTATCAAAAAATTACTAAAAAGCAGAGGTTTTTAACTAGCCACACTTTTATTCTATGAAACTATTGCAAAATATTCCCAATTCTTCCAGTCAGAGGTACCTTCATTGCAAAATTAAAAAGAGCAAATCATACCTGAGTCAGAACATCCAGCTGTCCCATAATATGCTCCAAGGTATTTGCGAGACTGGTCTCCTCCTCTTGCTGTGCATGGTTCCTACCAGAATCCCGAGGTTTTGTTTTAAGGTGAACACCACAATCCATTTCTGATTGCTAGGAAAACAAACAGAAAATCTGCTATTGCAATGCAAACAACTGGAGAGGGACTGCTGTTTCATAGAGGGTAAAGACTAAAGAACAGTTTATGTTGGGACAGTCTCTGCTATTAAAAATGGCAAAAGAGAACAGGAATTGTTTGTTCTTGCCACAGCTAGAAAAGGAAAAACTGCTCCAGACTTGTTTGTCTCTACCAGGCAGAGGGTTTTTTTGGTTTGGTTTTTTTTTTGGGGGGTGGGGGTGGTTTTTTGTTTGTTTTTAAACCTTCATCAGGAAAGGCAAACCTTAGATAATCTTGAAGCAATCCTGCAAGGTTCAAGTTTTGTATGTGCAAAGAGCTTTGGCATGTTCATGTGGTACACAGGCATAGACTGTACGGGTAAACGAAGACTTACTGGAGCCACAAGGAAGTACTACATCCAAATTATAAGAATTAAGTAAGCTACCCTGAGAGAAGTCCAATTATTTTACTCCAACAGTGCAGTAAAAGCCTCTCTCTATGTTTGGTAGTTGTAAGAAGGCAAGGATACAGTACTGAAGTTGAGTTCAGCAAAAGCAAGATGTTCCAATATGCATTAAAACAGACAGGTTTGATTTAGTCATTTTAATTTTGTTTATATCTTGAACTGGTTTTCCCTCCTCAATGAGGTTAAGAACAAGTTCACTTTGAAGTTTCAATTTCAACTGTTTTAGTTATGCAAGCTTGAATATTTCATTCAGAATAAATTAAGTTTTAAAAGCACAAACAGACCTTTTACTAGAGAACTTACTCTTCTTTCCTTCTCTTTCAAAATGGTATCTTTCTTCTAGAACAAACACTATTTGCATTATTCATCTGCATTACTGCCAGTAGAAGTTCAGGGAAGTTTATCTAACTAAACAAGGTAGCCAACTGATTAAGCAATTGCAGACTTAAGTTTCTCAATTTACACTAACAGACAAGATTTGAATCTGAAGCCAAGATCACAGTGCTCAAAACAGTTCTCCATGGCTTGATGCCTGGTGCAGCTCCATCCCATGCACTTATTACTCACATATATGACTGAAGTTTGCAAATCAACAAAGCAGCAAGGAATTCTGACAGATTGAAAAATGGTCTCAAAGTTCTCCTACATGTATTTTTCCTAAGCAAGAAATGAAGATTTGCTTCCATCTCTTCTCTCATACACACTACTATGAATGCAGCTCTCATCAGCGCTGTATTGATTTACCTGCTCATCTCTGTATTTGATGCCAGGTGTATGCAGATGTGCAACTAAGCTGTAACAAGGCCTTAGACCAGCTCACATAACTTCAAACCCAGAACTGTTTAGTGCATTATGAAGATATATATATATATATACATACACACGCACACAGTCAAAAATATAAATATTTTAAAAATAAATATATATTAAAAAAACCCTTTTGCTGCTGGCAGTCACTGATTCAGGCCACAAAGACCCCCAAAGCTGAGGTCCAGCCCAACAGTTAGGCAAAATAAGCAGTAAGTAGTGCAACAAAATGTGACTACACAGGGAAGCTAGAGACTCAGCTGGGGAGAAAAGAGGCTGCAGCAATAGAAGGCTTTGACAGGAGAATGGTTTGCTGCTGCCCACTAACTGCTAGTAAGTGCCGACCATTCTTCCAGAACCTGCCAACCAAACTATCCTCATACAGCCAAGCATCACAAGACCATTTTTGCCCAAGGTACAGAAAAAGATGGGAAAGGTTTAAAGGATACATATAACAACTGCTCCACAGGGATCACTGTGCTACACCACAGGCTTGGGATACAGCTGGGTACCAGGTGGTACCAGCCACACCAGCCTCCACTAATTTGCTTCCTCCCACTTGCTTGGATAATTTGGATTATCTACAGGCCCTAGGCCAACACAGCCCACACTCCAGGTCACATTGCACAGCCTCAGCATTGGGAGCCATACTCAAACTACTCCTGTGCTGCAGGTAGCCCAAGAGCCACATGTTGCTCACCAATGCATTGATTTAATCAACTAAAATATGTTTTTGCAGAGATGAGATAAAGCCAGCCTTACAAAGCTGCTATTTGCTGTTCAAATTTAAAAGTAAAACAAAAAAAAAAACAGAACACTGTTTTTCAATGGGCAATTAGCATTAAAAAGCATGTTTTCCTGTTATTTTAAGGCTGACTATCCTATTTTGATGATGTAACTTCAGGCCAGTCAATCATGGCACAGCATAAATTTGAGTGAGCTAGCACTGCATACAACCTGCACTTAAAAACCCCAAACGATGATGAGCTATCCACTTCAAAACCCATTAGAACAAGCTGACTCACAGAAGCAGAAAAGTGACTGTACCAACATATTTTCTCCCTCTATCTTTATAGCATATGTCAGATAGCTTTTCATAAAAAGCTGCTGGCCTGAACTCAATTCTCTTTGCTACAGTCCACAAAGTTTAAGAGTCTGGCACATTTGCAAGGGCAATACTGCATAGATGTTCCCACACCCGATGCTTTAGGGGTCAGATGGTCCTTCATCATGTCAAGTTGAAGCCAGGGGCAGCAGCAGCTGTTTGTCACAGATGCTACATTCGGCTGATCAGCTCACAGACCATGCACCACCCCCATGAAAAGCCAAGCAAGCCACCTCCACAAAGCCCATGGGGGCTCCTGTAGGCACTCTGAATGGTGGCAACACCCCCAAGAACAGAAGTAGATCTACATTTAAAAACAGAAGTATGGCAATATAACATACTGCCTCATTTCAAACATCACAGCTGCTTGAAAAGTTTCCTTACAGCCCATCATCATCAAGAAGATAAACCTGTAGCTAATGCCTTCAGCAATGAAATTCAGAGTTAGTTCATCTGTCTAAACTAGGGACATATGCAGTCAGCAAATAAAAACTATGTCAATGTGTCATGGAGTGTGACTTCCAAGAGGGAGGCTTTCAACTGACCAAGGTCTCTGAATATTCATTTCTAGGAACAAGCACATCTGGCCCAGCTTACCCTGCCACAGCAGGTGAAAAAAAAAAAGTATCCAACACCCACACCTACAGACAGCACTTTGAATTGCTGCCCACAAACAGTCAGGCAGAGAAACTGAAGTCAATTTGCTCTAGCTTCTTACTTATCCCACCCACTCTGATGGCATCAAGCTGCAATCTGAAGCCTGGGACCCATCCAAGCAGGCTTCTCAAAGTGGGGCCCTATACACGGCATTCAACAAGGGTTAAGCCTGGATTTGCCCAACACAGGCACATCCAGTGCAAGGTGGAGCTCACTGAAGACACCTGCAAACTCTCAGCTAGACACACACGGAAACACTGCAAGCTGTAAATGCAGCCCATGATGTACAGAACAGCAGAGGGACAACAGCAAAGGATTGCCTGACAGCCAACCCGGCCAAGGTGGATACATACCCTGCTGCATCTCACAAAGGCACAGCACTTTCCTTTTCACAGATTAAAGCAGAGCATTTGCATCCATCTGGATCAGATTCACTAGACTAATTTCAACTCACTTTTTCTGAAGAGGCTGAGAAGCCCAGATAGGTATATTTGTATTGACACTACCCTCTACTACCAGCTAACAGAAGCCTTGTGAACAGAGGGGAATGGTGACACCATGGCATTCCTACCATGGCATCAAGGAGAAAAACAGGGAGAAAAACTGCTAAGAAAACACTGCCAGGACTTCACAGGGCAGATGCTGGGGCACTATACAAGTATCATAAATCCACATGGACACCCAGAATTTTGTTTGACATTAATTTTAGAAAGCAGCCAAACATTTTGATGAGCTCAAACACACTCTTCTTCATTAAAAAAATTGGAAAGAGACTGCAGTGCTCAGAAGGACAGGTTGCCTGCCATAAGCACCCACCTGGACTTCCGTCATAGTTCAAACACAGCAGTGACACCAGTTGAAGCCGTGTTACAAAGGCAGTAAAGGCCACCTCTACTGAACCGTTAGTACAGCTTCCAAATGTGACAGTGGTAAGCATCATTATGAGATCCTTCAGCAGAATCTTTGCCCTTTACATTTTAACAAAAGCAGAAAATGTTTGGAAACTTTCCCTTAACAGCCAAACTACGCCTTCTACTTACCCCTACCTTAATGGCCAGTACATTTGAAAGGAAATATGCACCAGAGTGAGGAAGAACTGAAATGCCCCCAGACTGAAACCTTTTCAAATTTTGTAAAAAAGGATTAAATCAGCCCCTGCTACTGTCCACAAAAATGAACAAGAAAACCCTCACAGACCAAACTACAGCCACCCTTCTCCTAATAGCAATCTATATCATGTGGTGAGCCAGCCACCAGTGATTTAAATTCTAACAGATTTAAAAAAACATTGCAAAAATATAGAAAGAGCCCTGAAATATGCATTGGCTTTGTGACAGTCTCAGTACTGATGAGCATCACTATTACAGAGAGACACCTGTGCTCCCATCTGATTCACCTGCAAGTTAAAGTGCCAGCTGAATCCTGGGGACAGGCACCAGAAACAATGACACTGCTGCAGAGGTTTAATTTATTTTAGTCAGAGTTCAAGTGCACAATTTATTTGGCACAACTGAACAAATGTATTTGCCATTAAATATCTTATTACAACATCTGCATATTAAGCACTGGGAGTATAGCAAGAAGCAGCTGAACATTAAAGGAAGAATAGATGTGCAGTTTCAGAATACAATACAGCTCTCACTGACAAAGGGAAAACAGAAGTGATTTATTTATAGCAACCACTTAAAGACAGCACAGTGCAACTACTTGGGGGAAGGGGAAAATTAATCAGCCTTCATTCCAGAGGTCTCTTACTGAGCCTCTTAGGAAAATTGTTCTGGCTAAATAGCATTCTGGCCAGCTATTATAGTGCTGATCGAGGGGTGGGGGGCAAGTATTAACTACAAACACATGTACATCCATAGTAAAACTGCAAGGGACAACTGAAAAAAAAAAAGCCATTTTGCTTTCTAAATGGTGATATTTAGAAGATATATTGACAGGATAACCACCTACCAGAATTTTACGCCTACTAATAAAAAGTAGGATTCTTATAATTCAATCCAGAGGAAATATTTATCTTCCCTTCTCTTAACCTCTCTCCACTGGAAGGGAGGAATTGAGTGGTGTGAGGGGGCAGGTTCAGCTCTACCTTTAAGTCCCTTTAAATCAATTTCCGCAGTGTGTCTTCTGTTTTAGGGGGCTTTGTTTGGTTTTTAAGAGAATATGATATTAACAAGAATTAATTTTCAAGTATCTAGAAAGATGGCATTCCCTTTAAAGCAGCAAATATATCCAATGTATCCAATTTAGACATCCAATGTATTAAAATACACTAAGTGCAATTAAATTCACTATCGTAGCTGAAAAAATTCCCCTAGAAACAGAGGCACAGAAAACTCCCATAGGTGGTGCACACTGTTTATTCAGACCCCAATTCTACTAATCCAAACAAGAGAGAAATACATTAAGAGTCTTTCATTTCGAGGAGTCATTTTCACCACAGGTAAAGTAGTATTTTAAATGTCTTCCCAAAGAGCAACAGTGACATCCAGTGGAAGCATATTAGCTTCAAGGTAAGCTCCACAGGAAGGTCAGATGGAGTATACCATGCTGGATCGGAGGACTCCTTAAAACCTGAGAGGTAATCTCATTTATCCCTGCTACATACAAAGTATCATTGACTGAACACAGCTCTCCAAGTACAAGCACGTTACTCTAGACTGGAAAAGCAGCCCCTCTTCAAGGCAGCACTGAAATTTCTAGCGCAATCACATTCTTCAAGACTTGCATTACTCCACATCTACTGTCCAGACCAGCATAGCGTAATAACTAAAAACAGGATACAAGTTAAATTAGCTTTGTGAAACAATTTATAGGACCATTCATCCCTGCTCACCTCTTATTTCAGGATTCAAGTTGAAATAACTGAAGGGGATTTGGGAGGGAGGGGGAGAAAAAGAGAAGGGAGGTGAAAAGAACATTACTTCCCTTTTATTTTTGCTTGCATTTTTGCTTCACACTGAAAGGTAAGTTGGGTTAGATATGCAAGAGGCCATAAATGATTTAGACAGAACCCTTTTCCCTGTTTGTGCTACTAAAAATAACAAGTTAAGGCATTAAAACTTGGCACCTCTACAGTAATGGCCATGTTTTGCCATAGGCCAGTAAATACTAAGTCTGTGATAACCCCAAGAAGAAATAGAGTTAATAGGTACATCTCAAACCCCTTTAAATCCCACAGCACTCTTATGCCAAAGCCTAAGTGAACCACTGGCAGAGGCAGGCAGATGGAGTAAGGTTTGTGTATTTTAAGTAAAGCAGCATCACACCATCCAGCTCTGCTGACCAAACTGCCAGGAAGGAAAGAAACAGGGGTAACAGCTAATGGCCAGCTACAGTACTCAAACATGTACAAGACCTGCCTGTCCATACATAGAAGGCTGCACTTGGACTGAAATTTGTATTTCCTTACAGAAATGCTAGCATCCTATCTCTGCAAGTGGCACTGTTTGGCAATCTCTGGCCAAGAGCAGGTCCTCACCCTGCTCCTGCCCACCAGAAGGGAAAAGCTGCTCCCCTCCCGTGTTTCAGTAACTTTGCTCTTTGGTTCACTGTCTGTTGGTCCACTTAACTTACATCTACACTCTGTAAGTGTCACTTTTAAACCAAGACAGACATTAGTATCGTGGTTTTCAAGGTAACTTCAGGTAAAAAGCATCTCTGCAGACTGCTAAAAGCATCCAAGCTATGTGCTGTCCATGCTTTTCAGTTTGTTTATACTGAGCACCACTACATATGCCATGGCATCAACTGGTTGTGTGACAGCTGAGATCAGGCTCATGGGTTTTTGTGCTACATGGTCTTCGTTTTATACGGTCTTTGTTTTATACAAAAAATTGAAAGAAAGTAGATCCCTGCACTGATTTCCAAGGAGGAGTGTATCTAGCACTGGAAGGAATAGAAGTCACTGTTCCCAATAAGCTCTGGCAAAGGGGATTGCCACAACCCAAAACCAGTAAGGAACAGAACTATAACAAAGCTAGGGTTTCCAAATGAGTAGTAATTAATGCGATACCACATTAATTCACTGTCTTACTAAGTAAAAATGATAAAATAATAGGAACTAGTCTTCAATGGTCAGCTCCTTTCCAATTTGAGTTACATTTCAAATAGCTAAAAAGCCCTCTACAAACATCAAAGAATGGGAAAGTTTTGCATGTATTACATTTCCAAAAGCACAAATAGCATTTCTGTGATGAGTGAAAATGGGAAACAATGATGCCAGACATTGAAAGCCCAGTGAAAAAGTGCAGGGACAGGTAAAACTTAAAGACTACCAGCTATTTAAAAAAAATAAACCAGGTCTGTATTCATTGATAAGGAAAAGCTAAGGGTAGCCTTCAACATTTTAGATGTGTCTTTTTCTACTTTGCTTAGGCATTTTACCTCCCTTAACTAATTCTCCACTCCCATCAGTCGTAGTGTTTTCTTAGCAGATATGAAGAGGTCTTCCAGAATTTAGTATGGAATAATTAAGCATTGTTGCACAGGTGATGCTCAACTGGCTATCCTAACATTGCTCCTGCAGAGTAACAGCACCAAAAATCTCAGAGGAACAGTTTTGTGTTGAAACAAGCCTCTACAGGAACAAAAAGATAAATATGAGAACCACTGGTAAGAAATTTCACCAAGAATTGAACTACTGTTCCTGGCCCCATTTAAGATCACTCTTAGGAAAAGTTCCCAAGAAAAAGCAGCCAAACACAGAAACAAAGTGTTTATCCTTAGCTTTGGGTTATCCAGCTACAGGTTCTTTTACACCAAAAGCAGTCTCTAAGGCAAGAAGCAAAATGCACACAGTGATCTCCTGAAGCGTGAATAACAGCTTCCGGCTCATTTTCTTCATCAGAATCATTTGCCTCTTTCTAGTGAAATAGGTATGTATATGCTGTGTAACACACACTTATGGCACGCACAATGTGTATGTCACTTACGTATATATACACGTATGTAAACAAATGCAGACACACACATATTATAACATGCCCATTTGTTATTACACTTGCCTGAAGTCTGGATATTAGCAGAAAAGTTTGAGATCTTAGAAACTTTTAAAGCTTCAGCTATCTTCATCCATCTCAAAAGTTGACACAGAATCGCAGCTTGGAAAAAAGTATAAATCTTGCCTCCATCTCTTCTCTTTGAATTATGACTCAAGCATTAAAACAAGCCACACAGAGCAGCAACCTAAGTGGGTGAATTTACATTAATTAGCCTGAGATACTGAACTTAAAAGGCAATTTTTATTCTGACCAATAATGACTTGTCAGGACTTGCCTTATTGTTCCAGACCCTTAACGAACAAATCTATTCACCGTAAGATGACAGAAATTAAAAGCTGGTCCTCTTATTTCAGCAAAAAATCTTGTCAAACCAGAACACAAGGGAAAACAGTTGTAGCAGCAGAGCTGCTCCCATCCACTAATGGGCAAAGCTGTTGCAGGTTGTTGCAGTCATTCAGAGCCTCTTGGAAAGCCAAGCTGAGGGTGCCCATACCCTGCCTTTTCCTCTCTCTTAGGTCCTTCATCAAGATTGGAACACTTTGATAAACAGTCTGCAATCATGTGTAAAAAAATGTTAACGCACAAAATCAGAGAAGACATAAGATTTCATTTGTCATGCAAACCCATCTCTCCTTGCATTGACCAGATCAAGATAAAAGCAAACCTGAAAGTTTCAGGGGAAAGAGCAACAACAGAGGGGCAAAACCCATTAGCTTGTGAAAAATTCAGTTTCACACAGCAACAACAACAACAAAAAAAAGCTGAAATAGAGTATTAGAGAGCTAGCCATTAACAGATGTTTCCTAGAACATCTTCCAGAAAGCAGCTCTGCTGTTAGTGTCCACCTCACAAGCAGCTAATTTAGTCAAGTGAGAGAAAAACATTTATTTTGCTCTGATGCAGCCTCACAGTCAAATTAAGATGCAGACAATCGGAGAGATCTGCAGTGAGGCTCCACAAAGAACACAGTCAACTGATATGGCTATCCACTTGTGCTCAGATAAACCTGGGCTTCCTGATATGAAGAAACCTGGTACTGTTGCTAGACTTTATTTTCCAGTGAATTAGAGCCAGACTCTAGAGCTCGGTTGCATCCAGCCTTTTCAACAATGAAACCAAGGGGTTACCCGCAAAACAGACGATGCAACACTGATGCCTTCCTGCCTGATGTTCCAGGCTGGAATCAGTTTATTTGTACCAGGGTGAAGGAGTTCAGATAGGCCTGTAAACACGCAACATAAGACCAAGTTTCTAGCTCTTTTGTTAACAAGAGCATGTGTTTATAACTGAATGGGCAGTGTGCTCTTTCTGGCCCACATTAGCCATAGTTCCTACTAACCGTACTACCACAATGGGAAGTACTATTATTTTCCCAGAGTCTGAGGATGCTGAACAAGGCAGGAAGAGATCAAGCAAATGTTCTCAACTAGCCAGGCTTGCTCACCATGATAGCTCCCTTAGTCAACTAAGTGTCTGGTACCTCTTGGGGTTAAGAGTTCACCCCACTCTAAGTCTCTGGTTTCCAGCAAGATGAGTGGAAGACACCACAGGAGCACACTTCTTGCACAGAAAAAACTACTAGCTGTTCTTGCTAAAAGAAGGACATGAGCGATGAAAAAAAAGAAATTACATCCTTCTGGTTCTCACAAGGTTTACAAGCACAGCCTCTTTAGGCACAGGCCAGGGTAGAGACCCAGCTTTGTCCACACCACAAGAGGCAAAGGAGAAGCCTTTTCCTCTGTTCCTGTTGCAAAAGAATTACAGGGTCACATGTTGCAATAGGCTTACATGAACAGGCTCCCTTCAATGAAAGAAGACTGAAGGTTAGGCAGCTATAGGTAACCATCTGCAACTGCACTGCTTGTGAAGGATGTGGGGAAGAGCTCCTGAGCATCCTGTGATCAGTCATAGTAAGACTCCTACCCATCCCTATGAAGCTTCTGCTTGGACAGCCAAGCAGGGTAAACAGCAGTGGAAAAAAAAACAACTGGCTGGATGGACGAGCCCAGAGGGTTGTGGTGAATGGAGTTAAATCCAGTTGGCGGCCGGTCACAAGTGGTGTTCCCCAGGGCTCAGTACTGAGGCTGGCGCTCTTTAATATCTTTGTCAATGATCTGGAGGAGGGGATTGAGTGCACCCTCAGTAAGTTTGTGGATGACACCAAGTTGGGAGGGAGGGTTGATTTGCTTGAGCGTAGGAAGGCTCTACAGAGGGATCTGGACAGGCTGGATTGTTGGGCCAAGGCCAATTGTATGAGGTTCAACAAGGCCAAGCGTCAGGTCCTGCACTTCGGTCACAACAACCCCATGCAACGCTACAGGCTTGGGGAAGAGTGGCTGGAGAGCTGCCCAGCAGAAAAGGACCTGGGGGTACTGGTTGACAGCCAGCTAAATATGAGCCAGCAGTGTGCCCAGGCGGCCAAGAAGGCCAATGGCATCCTGGCCTGGTCAGAAATAGTGTGGCCAACAGGAGCAGGGAAGTGATCGTCCCCCTGTACTCGGCACTGGTGAGGCCGCACCTTGAGTACTGTGTTCAGTTTTTGGCCCCTCACTACAGGAAAGACATTGAGGCGCTGGAGCATGTCTGAAGAAGGGCAACGGAGCTGGTGAGAAGACTGGAGCACAAGTCTTAGGAGGAGCAGCTGAGGGAACTGGGGTTGTTTCACCTGGAAAAAAAGAGGCTGAGGGGAGACCTTACTGCTCTCTACAACTCCCTGAAAGGAGGTTGTAGTGAGGTGGGTACCGGTCTCTTCTATCAAGTGACTAGTGATAGGACAAGAGGAAATGGCCTCAAGTTGCAGCAGGGGAGGTTTAGATTGGATATTAGGAAAAATTTCTTTACTGAAAGGGTTGTTAGGCTTTGGAACAGGCTGCCCAGGGNCATCTTGAGTACTCATCACACTTCTGTTCTTTTAAGTAAATAATCTACATTCCTATCCCAAGAGGAAGAGAATCACGTACCAGACTAAAGCTTCCTGGAGTGGGAATGCATCCTCAGAAAAACAGGGTGACAAGCAGATCAGGAAAAATAATCATTCTGCAGACCACATCTATCCTGAAGGCTGAAGGTTGGATTCCCCACTGTTGAATACAGGATTCCTCCCCTACAATGCTTTAAAATAAATAAATAGAAGGGGGTGGAGGAGGTGCAAAGGACAACATACACTCACATCCAATTGCAAAGACTTGCATCTCTGTGCATTGAAACTGCTTCCTGGGAAGGGACTTCACAGCAAGTAAAAAAAAAAGAAGAAATATACAAAAGTATTCATAAGTATTAACGGATGCCAAAATTAGAGATAGTTACCGATTTGAAAGCCAAAAGGTCAAAAAAGAAAAGGCACATCTGGCCTATGAGTAACTCAGAAGGAATTTATTTACACAAGGAACGAGTGGCTGACAGAATGAACTGCTGCAGTCAGCACAGAGACCACAGGCTGAGCACAGGAGGCACGCAAGGTCACCAAACACAAAACAGAACCAGCAAAGGAGAGAGGTGGAGTCAGCTCTGGACATTCAGTTACAGGCCTCAGACAACTTTATGATCAGATCATGTTTTTTGGAATTAGTCTCCAATCCTGTTCAACAGAACTATTTTGGAAAAAACGCCATTGAAGAAATAAGCATCGTCCAACGCCTGGAGAAAATTTTAAACCCAGCAGTGTAGAAAGAGACCTAAATGCCTGTCTTAACCAAAAGATGCATCTGAAGAGTCACAGGCTACTGGAAACTCCTTTCTGCTGAAGTACTGCTCTTCCCAAGCTTCACTTTAAGTCTGCTATGCCATTAGCTTTCAAATTTGGTAGCTCCACAATTGAGTACCATTTAACTTCAAAGGAGCTAAAGATACTCAAACATTTGTGCTCTTGAATTTCAAAAGAACAGAAAGACTTCTTGGCAAGAGTGACAGAGGACAACTCCGAACCTCTGCCTATGTCCCCCAAATTGCCCTACCAAAGGATCACCTGCTTTTGAGTCTGTCTGCACATCCACTCACATGGGCAGGTCTCTCAGTCCTAACCAGAAGCTGAAAACTAAGCTGCATATATTTAAGTTACATGGTTGCAGAATTCACAACTGAAGTGGCAAGAGAAACATTTCCCCATCACTTGTAAGCTTATGTTCTGCTGTACCTATTACCTCTCTTGCCAGGACACCCTTAGTTTGAGACAGACTATACACAACCCTTGCAGACTGTGCATTTCACTGCCTTTTGGACATCTGAAGCTCCTGCTCCCCCTGTTCAAGATAGCTTTGCCTCTGAGGAACTGCAACACAAACAAGGTTTAAGACATTTTTCTTTAGAAAGCTATATGCTTAGGCTTAGACTAAAGTCTCTTCATCAGCCTCCTCCTTTGCAAAGTACTATTTTGCACAAGTAGTTACAATTTATGTTTAAACTTGAGTAAAGAATCTTTGTATCAATTAATATTTCCTATTTTCCTTAATATTGCATGAAAAACTGTTTACAAACTTTGCTTATACTATGATGTTTTTATTCAACATTTTCAGTGTACAAGTTTATCTAAACACCCAAGCACTTTTTAACTGTCCACATGACATCAACTGTTAGGCTTGTGCTCATACCACTTGACCATACATAGTCTTCTTGGAATTAGTCAACAATAGCAGCAAATCTGTCACATAATGAAACAAGTGTTTTCATATACTCACATCAGCTGTAACCACACATGCAAAGCCTTCCTTGTATTTGGGGAAAAAAAAAAAAAAAAACCCACCACCAAACCCCAAAATAAAACACACTATCTGCACTCTCTGGAAAGAGTAAATTGTATGATGCATGTTTGCACAACATATCAGATGCGTGAGCATGTCCTTTGATCTGATCCTATACAACTCTTCATACAGACAGACCCTTATGCTTACAGTTACTGACCCCAGGACAAGCTTAAGAGCCCATACTTATGAAATCACATGCAAAATCCATACCTCTTATTCTGACTTTCCTTTAGGTCATCACCACTCAATATTGCAGCTTAAAGTATGAATTTACTTTTATCCCTTAGATTCTAGATCAAAGCAAACACAAATGCTTATAGGATCAAGACACAGGATTGTAAGACTTCATTTCTTCCCATCAGCTTCATACAGCATGCATCACAAGTTATGCAACACTTAATAGCTACAATCATTAGCTTATAATTTAAGAGTAAGCATTTATTTCAGAGCTACTGTAATTCTGATCTAACATTTAAAGTCTCACATCTTGCTAACAGTTATTTATAATTCACTTCTGACAGCTTTAGTATTTTCTTTATCACACTTTTGTGTCTATGCTTTTACACCATAGTCATGACTGCAATTCCTGCTCATCATGAGCTTCTCTCATTTGCATTAGTCCTTGCACAGAGCAGTTTTACTTTCAAAGCAAGCTGCATCTCCCAAGCCTCATATTTACAGAAAACACAAGCAGGTGGGCAGAGCAACTTTGAAGTTCATGCCTATTGCTGCAAATGAGCCCAATACCCTGATTCATAATGAACTTTAACCAACTGCCTGAGAAACCAGCATCTTCTAAAGGTTCCAGTCTCCCTCTGCCTATGGAAGTGAAAATTGTTTTAGAGCAAGTTTGGTTTCAAGCTCACCAACCTTGACAATGTTTCATGCCTCTTATCTCACGCGTTATTTAGGATTCTTTTTTCTTCCTATTCATCTTGATGACAAACTGGTTTTGACATCTGTGTTCAGTTATTCTTTCTGAGCACTTGCATGTTCGTCTGACTCTCCCCATATGAAACCAGATACTAAACTGAGTGTTTTTACACAGCCACTGTTATGATTAGTATTTGTGCTTTCACAACACTTAAAGAAATTATACAGCTACACATGAGAGCGTAAGCTCTCCTTAAGTCTCCTCTGACTTAAGTAAAGAGTGAAAACAGATTCAAGATGTGTCAAGAACAGCGTTCATGCATTTTAGGGGTACCAAAACCAAACAACCACCTATATGCCTGTTCTAAATGTAATTACAACCCAAAAATATCTGCAGAATCTCAATGTTATTCAAGAACCAGAATCCTGGCACACCAATACAGCAGTAGAGAAAGATGCAGCAGCTTCATTCTTCATTGAAGGAAAAGGTGACCTTGGCATGAAGAGCCACAAGTGGCAGTTTCAGGTCTGATTTTGATGAGAAAAAATAACTGATTTCAGCTACACAAAATCCAAAATAAAAGTACTTCATCATTAAAAAGCAAAAATTTTGCTCAAAATAAGAAGGAACTGAATATATAGTGAAATTTAAGTCTTGCAGTAAGTTGTAGCAGTGACAGTACTCTTATAGAGCCCAGCATAATAAATTTCTAAAAGATAAAAGTCATGAAATTCACTTGTAAGAAGAGTAGACTGCCATGAATGGACAAGTTATTATGCAGTCAAGGTTTCCATGCTCATGTTATACTTAAAATAACAAACCAGGCCATTTTCAGAGACACCAGCTTCTTTTTAACAGCAAAGAACATTTCATATCAATTCTAAATTTAAACTTAGCCTATGGTATTCAAAACAAGCTCTCAGACTACATTGTTTATCCTTCCCCTTTTAAACTTTAGCAATTATAACTGCCTTTAACATTAAAGCGTTGCATTCGTAATAACCTAATGTATAAGTATATTGAGTACTAGTCATATTTTGCACTTCCGTTCTCATCAAGTGTAGTGAGCTCTTAGCGGAGACCATGTGTAAGCTCTAGCATGCTACGTGGTTGTTCTTGTAACAGGCAGCCAAGATACAGCTGATACTCCTCAAAAAAATTTAGACTGTATTGGCTTTGGCAGCACCAATCAGACTGCGTGACATGAGGCAAAAATTGAAACTCCACTCCTTTATAGCAGGACAGAGCTGCACACTTTCAAGGCAAAACAATGTTCTTAACTGCATAAAAGAGACCACATTGTTGAACTGCATTAACAGACTCAGTTAACTAAGACATTGGTCTTAGTTGTGCCAGCTAGCACCCAAGCTCTCCATCGCAACAACCTTCACCCCTGCTTTTTAACTAGGGATGATTTTACTGTTGAAGGCAGTCAAAGGTTTAATTTACAAGTCTCTACTCATGCTCATAGCTAATTTGGCTGATCTAATGGAAGTATCATTTGTGCTATTCAGACCAAAAGATATCACCACATTTGCCCAAGGAGTAAATAGGAAGGAAGAATCCCACTATCACTCAGTTTGGTCTTCTGCAAGTTGCACGTAACGCAATAACCTTCCAACACGTTTTATATTCAGGTAGTACGGCTGGGATCAGCAGCTCCCATGCTGCATGCCCAAGCCAAATGTTGCATTTGGGTGGCAATTCAAAATACTCACTCCTTTGAAGTAATTTAGGTCCCCAAACGAAAGTATGTCTCTTCTGCATGACTCAACATGGATTCACTTTGCCCTCTGTAAAAACACAGCACCTGGTCCAAACCAATATATTACACCTCAAATAATTTGTAGTGCCCTGTTTCCCATAGGCTCAGAGCGTGAGATGGGCAGCCCCTTGTCAACCAACACCACATGACGTAGATTTGGCAGTCAGTAGCACACAAACAGTTGGTCCCAGCAGCACCTATTAGAGGTTTTGCCAGGTAAACTCTCCTCTGCAGGGGAATAGTTTTGTTGGAGGGACAGATGGTTCAGGGTGGTTAGTCATTATTCAAGGATTTTGTTCTGCAGCTACCTTAATGCACATCTTAAGAGGTTCTATAATGAAGAACTAAGTTTTAGAAGAGCTCAGGCATTTCCTTCCTTTCCTTAAATTACTACTGGATAATATGCTCTGGTAATAACAGCAGTACAGGTGGGGGTAAGCTTACCATAATCTCCCATTAGCAGATACTTTGTCCACACTATTTAAGCCATTCCTTGGAATGTTACAAACTGAAAACAGTATTTCTTCCCATAAAGGCTTTCTTTGTCTCTGCTGTATTTCAGCCCAGAATTATACTACACAATATCTTAAATTAAAGCAGACAGAATTCAAAATTAGTCCAGTTCAATAGGCTAATAAACAAGGAGGTCATTGGACTGCTCATTTCATAGCCTGCATAACTTTAGAGTTAGAACACAGGAGAGGAGGGAAAGGAAGAAGTCAGTTTTAGCCAAAACCAGCCAAGGATCAATAAACACTTTCACCTCCTCCTTCCTTCTGTGATTGCTTCCTACCATCCTCTCCCACTCAGTGCTAACATCCCCTGGTTTTGTTTGTGGAGTGCTCTGTAAAGAAAGCAGAGTAAGGCATCAGGTTTAGAGCTGCAGACTCAAGTCTTGTCCATCACAAAATACTACAGCTACTCCAACACCTCCAGCAATGGACTGAAGTCATATTAAATAAATACGCTACTATGTTTAAGAGAGAACATAAGTTTAGTAGACCAGTAAAGATCGAATTTGATAAGATTAAAGGCACTGCCACAGAGCAACAGATGTTGGCTAGAAGCTTACCTTTCAACTGAGTCAATGCTACATAGGCATAAACCCCCTGGTCCACAAACTGCTTTTTAGCTTACAGCTCATGTTGAAAAAGATATGCCAAAAACCAGCTACAGTAATAACATATTTCAGAATCCTGTAGATATACGCAAATGTATCAAAATATCCAAAGATTGACAAGACAAAAATGCAGAAGTTTAAGTGAAGCATCACCACGTGCAAAAATTATAACTCTTACAGGCAGTAACTTTAAAGGGTTACTCTTGTAATAGCCATGACATCCAACATCAGTGCTACATTTCGATCAGTGCATCATATTGAATTATTCAGTTGGTGGATTTATCCATTACAGTCAGAACTCAGACGTCTCCTAACACATGGTTCAGGGAACAGATGTGAACTAATGTCTCCAAGTATTTAGAAAAGAAGCTCCAGCACAATACATCACCTATTTCTCACATGTGAAGTCTATGCACAGCGATTTCTTGTCTTTGCTGACTGTCAGTGAAAAGATATCGTGAACAATATCTATTTTCATGCCTGACACCAGCCTAAAGGATTCATATCAGCTAGCAAAACTGACTTCCGCTGTGGTTCACATCTGTGCTTTTTTGTAGACTATCATCCAAGCTTATCACACATTCTTAAACACAGGCTGTTAATAAAAAATGCATGCATACATGCACTAATATTATTTCTCGTAAAATCATTACATACCATTTTCCTATGAAGCAAGTACGGTTAAACAAAACGGACAATACAAGATGATGCACTGAT
>VYZV01030266.1:0-60702 GCA_013401275.1 Pandion haliaetus
TAAATGATTCTATGATTCTATGAAGGGGTGGAAACAACTTGGACATAAACAGAACCCACAAATGCAAGTTATCTGACAACTGAAAATTATATCCATTCAGGTTTTCAGAACACCAGAGTACCTGTGGTACTAAGATCATGCTATTGTCTTGAATCAGTGCACTTCTGTAAGAAATAAAAATGTCTTTCGGCTATTACTCAAGGTCCTAATATTTGGAATCCAAGGCATTTGGAATTCATGCATACATTCATCACTTTAATTTTGCTACTTGAGTTATGAAGGTACACTTATCTATGGATAAATTACCCTTTATCTTTGGCTGAAAGCTCTGTATAACATATTATGACAAAGCTAATATTTTCTCTTAAAATGCATCTACTTTTTCAACATCTGACTTTATGGCTGTCACACTTTTTTCTAGTAAGTGATTATATGACCTTTTCATAGAGTTTTTCTTTTATTGTAAGTAGTTTTTAGGGTCGGTTTTATGATTACAATGTACTCTTATCATGACATTCAAGCAAATCATTGTCATTTTGTAGCACAAGTACCCAAAATTGAAATTAACTGGAGGCTGACAAAATATGTCTTTTTACGCATCTCTCTATGACCTGTGCAAAGGAATCCCACCCATTTCCCAGGTTCTGGCCATGTTCCTTCTTGCTGCTGGGGGAACATGGAGGGATGGAGCCCCATGATCCTCTCTTGCCAGATGACAGACTTTTAGCATTGAAACTACCCTGGGATTTGCAGTGATGATCATCACAAGAGATCTGACACTAGCTCAGCCCTGGTCTGTTCTTTCAGTGTCAGTTGCTATTGAGCCACCAGCCAGATCTGTTGCAAAGCGTAGCACCAGTATTTTCAGAAAAGTCTTTCTTAAAACCAGATACTGCTAGTTCGTTCTCCTTGGTTCCCTGGGAGATACTTGGCAGGCAAACCTGTCTGCTCAGGTCAGGTGCTCTCATTCCTTACAGCTTTAGTCCCTTTTGTCTTCTTAGCTCTATGAAGGTCAAAACAACCTGTATTGACCCCAGGCAAGCAAAATTTCAAAATTCTATTAGCTGCATTGTTTCAGCACTTGGAGATTTTCATTAATTACCCTTCTGTGCCTCTAGTGTCAGCAAGAAGTGTCCTCTGGGTTGCCCACAGCTTCAGCAGCGGACAGATCACCAAAGATATGCTTATAGAGCTAATACCATAGTATAATCCCAGTTTCCATACCACAAATCTCATCTCAGTACAGCAGCTTTTAAATGTTTTATTTTTCCAGCACACTGGGACTGCCACAACATTTTCAGTTTCAGAAAAAAACACTTTCTATTACAATTGATTTAGGTTTATATTTTATGTTTTATTTTCATTTCCTCATCACTGCCTGATTTTCAGCTACTCTTCTCAACACCTTTGAAAGCCAGTTCCTGTTTCTTTCACTAGAACGTTACGTTGTACCTAGATCTGTTTTCACAGCTGCACCAGCGATGTGAGATTGCAGGTCTGTTCAGGAAACTCAGAACATCCTTACTGGGCACTGGGAAGAGCATGTGCTGTATGGCTACCCACAACCCTTCACCAACTAGAAGAAAAACTACCAATTAGATAACTACATGGCAGTGGAGGACAGAATGAAATGTCTGCAAACTTACTGGCCAGAGTTTTTGATGGCCACGCTCTCTAAAAACTGTTTCTCTGATATTGCCTGTGCGATCACCTTGAACAAGTCACCTGAAATCTTCATCATACACCATGCATTGTGCGTCTCTACACACTGCTATATTTGGCCAAGATGAAGAAAAACACTGAATCTTCCACGGGTTGTGCCCCAGTATCATACTCAAGTTAACATTTTTTATTACTTTGAAGATGTTTTAAAACATCAGCTCTTCGTTATGCACAGGCATGGCTGGAAAAAATAGAGATATATGGGACTTAAACTGCTAAGCAGGGCACATCAAGTATTTATGAAAACAGCAGTGGGCAACCACATGTAAATGGCAATTTGTTAACAGAGGTGTTTGGGAGGACCTGTTTATTGCTGGTGTGGTTTGCTTTGTTTTTTTGGGAGAAGCTTAAGTCAGAAGATGGAACGTGGCAGTGCAAAGTAGAAGTCGTTAGTCTAGTATTAGAGAGGGCTTAGCACGCTCAGTTACTGGACTTAAATTAACGCAATGGTAGCTGGCACCAAAAAGAGAAATAAATGGAAGTCAGGATAATAATTTCCTAATCCACATAGATCATGTTACAAGAGCACATCTGACTACACCTTAACTGAAGCTGGTAGCTGTCACCAGCTGGGAAGAAATGCTGTACACTAACCCAAGAAGGGGCTTGCAGGTCAGAATTTGTAGACAATTCTCTCTCACTTTGCTACCAACTCATTTTGCAATTCCATCCAAGTCACAGTTTGCAGCACTTTAGGCTTTCCTAGTTTCATCACCAAAGTAGATTTGATGCTTCACAGAGGAGAATTCATACTTCCTTCAACAAAGTTTATAGAACTTTTGACAATCTTTCGAAGACAAATACTATATAAGAGCTAAATTTCAATACTTTGGTTTTTATTCTTGCAAGAGAAAAGATAGAAACTGAGCCTAGATACTTAATAAACATAAATCTGTTTTGATACATTATGTGGGGTTTTTTTTAGTTCTGTTCTTCAGTATACTTAAAACAAGCTATGGAAATCATATGTTCTTAAAGCGATGGAACATATGAATATGACTTTTGAGGCTTAGATCTAGCTATATGTCAAAGGAATCAAAACCCAAGGTGTTTCTTAAGTGAATAAATATAATGACAGGGAAAAATTATTGTGTAGTCTAAAGCAACTGCAGAAAAACAGATATTGGTTGAACCAGTTAAGGAAGTTGGAAATGAGAAAATACCTTTCCTCACTTCTTCTCAGCAAGCTCCTCAGTTTTTCTCAGCAATTCAAACAACCACACCATTATCTCATGAAATCAACAGCCTGGCCTTTCACACATTGCATGTAATGTGATCACTCTTTTCACTTGATGATGTGTTTCTAGGAAGTGAGCAGCCAAATCAAATCAAAATACTGAGAATTAAGGAAGGACTGCTGCCTCTTCAGGTCAATAGAGACAGACCTGAACTGGACCGGCTGGCAGGTGTAATGAACTCCCAGTAGCATGGTTACCTTAGGCTGAGGCTGCTGTGCCCATTGCCTCACCATGGGGCAGTCCAGACCTGCCCTTCAGAATAACCTGAACTAGTGCAAAAATTAGTGGCAAACTGAAGGTTAATGAAAAATGGACATCCCTCTGCAATCTCTCAACCAGAAAGGGGGGAAACTAATATAGGGTGGCTACAATAATGGAAACACAAATGCAGCCATCCTCCAAAAAGCATTTCAGGTGTAGGCAGTAATGCCTGGAGAACAAGATTTACTTTGAGCAGACCCAGCAGCAGCCAAATGTGCAACAATACACAGATTATTTGCACGACCACCTATCTCATTCTTAGGGCTGTGAAAAACCTCAGGTGTACACACTGAAGTCTTGTGTTTTCATGCACTTAGACCAAAAATTCTTCCCAGAAAAGACACCATCCTGTTTGAGTTTTGAAAAGAGATTGGAGGGGTGTGTGCCAAATGTATGGACAGTTGCAAAAATGATGTTTGCACATGTTAATAGGGGGCTGAATACACATATGTGCCTAAATAAGTGTGTACTCACATTGGAACAATGATCCTAATGGGGTGTAATTCGTCATTTTGATACCTGTGTAACCCCAGGAAGTGGCACCCATTATAAGCAGCAGCAATTTCTTAGTGTTTGTTGTGGTTTAACTCCAGCCAGCAACTAAGCACCACGCAGCTGCTCACTCACTCCCCACCCCCTGAGTTGGATGGGGGAGAGAATCGGAAGGAAAAGTAAAACTTCTGTGGTGAGATAAAGACAGTTTAATAGGACAGAAAGGAAGAAAACAACAGCAACAATAATAATAATAAAAGAATGGGAATATACAAAACAAGTGATGCACAATGTAATTGCTCACCACTTGCCGACAGATGCCCAGTTAGTTCCCAAGCAGCGATCTGCACCCCCCGCAGCCAACCCCCCCCAGTTTATATACTGGGCATGATGTCACATGGTATGAAATATTTCTTTGACCAGTTTGGGTCAGCGGTCCTGGCTGTGCCCCCTCCCAACTTCTTGTGCCCCTCCAGCCTTCTTGCTGGCTGGGCATCAGAAGCTGAAAAATCCTTGACTTAGCCTAAACACTACTCAGCAACAACTGAAAACATCAGTGTGTTATCAACATTATTCTCATACTAAATCCAAAACCTAACACTATACCAGCTACCAGAAAGAAAATTAACTCTACCCCAGCTGAAAGCAGGACAATGTTATTATTCATTCTTCTCTTGTCATATTATGTAAGGTTAAGACATACGAAGACATCTTCCACCTTCAAAAGTCAAAGGAAGCACTAAAAAAAAACCCATGAATGTAATTACAAGCACTGTAAAGAAACATTATTGCAAGCTTTCTCATAGGAAGTGATTATATCTCGAGATGGATTATCAAATCATTTGGTCTTGATTCTATAAGTGGCTAACTGCAGTTGTTTAGGAAAAGTATAGAAAAACTAAAACAAATACCGAATGTTTTGTCCTCTGATACGCTCCTACCCTTTGGCCATCAGAGCTTTAGGCTCCTCCTGAAAAACTGTTTGCACCTAGGCCATCTTACTTAATAGATATCTTCAGAAAATTATTCACAGCAACTCAGTTTTTTGTCCTGAGTGGTAGTAACTAATATATCCCTCACTGCCTATGATAGATGTCATGGTTTAAGCCCAGCTGGTAACAAAGCACCACGAAGCTGCTCGCTCACTCCTCCCTACACCAGCCCTGGTGGGATGAGTAGAAAATACAAAGAAAAGCTCATGGGTCGAGATAAGGACTGGGAGGGATCACTCCCACTTATGGTCATGGGCAAAAGACAGGCTCAACTTGGGGAAGAAACAAAATCAATTGAATTTGCTACCAATCAAATCAAAACAGGATAATGAGGGAAAAAATATCTGAAAACACCTTACCCCTCACCCCTCCTTCCTTCCTGGCTCAGCTCTTCTCCTGATTTTCTCTACCTCCTCCCCCAGGCTGGCACAGGGGGACAGGGAATGGGGATTGTGGTCAGTTTATCACGTTGTGTCTCTGCCGCTCCTTCCTCCTCAGGGGCAGGACTCCTCACTCTTCCCCTGCTCCACCATGGGGTCCCTACCACAGGAGACAGTCCTTCAAAAACTTCTCCAACGTGAGTCCTTTCTGTGGGCTGCGGTCCTTCCTGATCTTCCCTGGGGTGGGTCCTTTCTGCGGGCCAACCTTCAGTCACATACTGCTCCAGTGCAGGCTTTCCCATGGACTCACGGCCATCTTTGGGGACATCCCCCTGTTCTGGCATGGGGTCCTCCATGGGCTGCAGGTGGGCATCTGCTCCACCGTTCACCCCCATGGGCTGCAGGGGGACAGCCTGCCTTCTCACCACGGGCTGCAGAGCCATCAGCCTCCTCAGGCGCCCCTCTTCCCCCTCCTTCTTCACTGACCTTGGCATCTGCAGAGGGGTTTCTCTCCCATTCCAATCTCCTCCCCCGCTGCAGGTTCCCCCTCTTAAATCCGTTCTCCCAGAGGCGCTACCACTGTCACTGATTGGGTCGGCCTGGGCCAGAAGTGGGTCTGACTTGGAGCCGGGGAGCTCCTAGAGGCTTCTCACAGGAGCCACCCCTGCGGCCCCCTCCCCCGCTACCAAAAACCCTGCCACGCAAACCCAAAACAATAGTTCATATTATTTTTCCCAGAGGCATTACTTCTTGACTATCAGATTGGATTTTAGTCTTCCTTTTCCTCAGCCAGTCATTTGCTACTGCAATATCCTCATGGGTTTACAGATGAAAATCTCCCTTTCAGTTATACCTCTGCAAATACTAGTGACCAGGTGGCTACAAGCACAAAGCTCTTTCAAGCAGAAAGAGGCTTTGAAATAAGAGGTTTCTATAAAAGGTTAGCTGTGCAGGTAAAAGATGTCAGGGACAGTACAAATGGCAAGTTGCAGTTCCTAGGCAGCGGTACACAAAGCTTGAATTTTTCATCATTTGCCTGCAGGCTAAAAAATGAGACTGACAAATTATACGATTTGAAAAAACTATTGTGCTTTTGCTGTTTCTCAGGAACATAGATCTTTTTTTGAGGTTTTAAGTTCAGTGTGTGTGAGAGATCATGTGCAGTTGGCTGGCTCAGTATGTTGGAGCTACTTTGAAACATGGTCCCAGATAGGAAAAAAAAATACTGAAGAAGCAAGACTAGCATCAGAACTTTTAGGTCTATTACAAGGTTTTGAGAAAAAGCAGGTTATAGAAATGTTTTTCAGGCTTTTGAGAAAAGCTTTCTAAGATGACATCTTTATTTACTAATGAAAGAAGATTTTGAGAGCTAATTCTAAATTTTGTTACTTACGGTTGCAAAAAAGATAAACCTAAAACCAGGACATTATTGACTATTAGACACTGGGAATAATGAACAAGTCAATTTTTATCCCTTTTGACACATAACTTAGATAAGAAGAAACCTCTGTATGCACTCTTTTTATCAGGTAGCAGTGTGAGCTGGATTTACTGTTCACTGTAGAAAAGCAGATCACCATCTTTAAACAGTCTTTTAGTAATAATTTCATAGTGAGCAATATTTGTTTTAATCTTTTCCACATGATCTTCATTGAGATGAACCAATATTTCCATAAAACCATGTATTTATATCACTACCATTGACAAAAAATATTGAAAACTGCCTATATTAAGCTAGGAACAAAAGCTTTGTTATACAAAAATGAAGTTACGGTCTGAATTTCTCAGGATCTTATTAAATACTCTGAGGTAATTGGAAAAAAAACCAGAAAAGTGAAAAGAGAAAAAATATAAACAATATCTAGTATAGAGATACAAATCAAAGCAGAAAGATTTTTTTGGCAGGAAAATACAAACACCAAGATGAACTGGAGTAAAGTACTTCTACACATAATCAGAAAGATGGAAGGTAAAAACAGATAACAGATAAACGCAAAATAGGTGAAGAAAACACAAACAGCTTCAGCCAGACACAGGCACATCTATGCCCACACTGCCCTCCAAGAAGGGCCAAGTCCTCGGGGATGGCTCTTGTCACACTCCCACCACATATGAGCAAACCTTTGCACTTGAATGGAGTCTTTGGAAACTGTCACTTGATGCTATTCCCACCTGGCAGGTACCTAAGGATTTTCACTTATAGCCCAGGAAATCAGCAACCAGCTGCTCCTATATAGCCTTCTGCCATCCTCTACAGTCATTTGTATAGTGTGCAAATGTGTGACTGATGTCAAGCAGTCAAGCCAATGCCTTAGTCTTGCCCGGAGAGTCCTCATTGTTGCGTGCTGCACATGGACACCACCTACCCCTGTCAGGGTGGACGCACAGTTATCTCAGGGCATTAGCCTGCTCCCTGGCTCCAAAATGTGGAGATCAACTTACTGCTTTTGCAGTGCACTTCATTTCACAGATTCCAAGGATGATGACGGTGAAGGAAAGTGTTTGTTCTACTGCAAAAAGGTATCAGCATCAGGCCCTCCAGGTGCTGCAAGAGCCATGTTTTTAATACCTGCCCAAATCACCGAAGAGCTACTTGACAAAGTAGTGCTACTAAAATGAATGGTGTGGAAGTGATTAACTGGTTGACAAAGAGGGTGAATGAAGGGTTCACTAAATGATACAGAGGACTGGCCCTATCTGACAGGTACTGTAGATAAAATTGAAATAAGGTATTTCCACTCATCTTAAGGACTTTTCACAGCACTTCTTCAGCACCCTAGAGAAACCCTTACTGCAATTTATTGCATTCTAGCTGTGGGATGGGAGCTTGTGTGTTTATGCGTCCTTAGATACTAAAAAAGGTGGAGACTTGAAACAGCAAAAAATCACTTGCCTAATGTCCTCCATGGGTTAGCCAAGGTTTAGTTTAAAGCTAATATGCCTGCATACTGGAATATTTTACTCTAGTTATATTGCATCACTCAGTTGCAAAAGTCTTAGTGTCATTTAATGAGTAAAATTTTTTCAAACAACATTTTTATCCAATCTTCTGAAATACCAGCTACAGGGTGTACTAGTTGTTTCTGAACACTCACAAAAAAAGGACGGTGGAAGAAAATTGAAACAACACAGACTTGGGTAGCCTTGTGCAGGCCGTGGATATCATTGTGTTGTAAGGCAAAACAGCATGCTGCAATACTCAAGAGAAATCTATAAAACAGAGCTGAAGAGATTATCTAGGTATTTCTTCACCCTAAGGATCTACCATCTTTCCTGACAGATGTCCCTCCAACCTGTTCTTAAAGGCAATCTGACAGATTCCAGCATTTCTCCTGGCAATCTACTTTGGTGCTTCAGTGCTTTGTTAGAAGAACATTCTTCATCCTGAAGTCAATTCCTCAACTTAGTATTCCCTGTCTTAGAAAAACAGCAGATGTAGAAAAGAATTGTATCCTCCTTCTTGTAGCTAGTCTTTGCAATTTTGAATTGGTGACCTGTGGAAAGATGAAAAAAACGAAGGTTGTAGGAAAGGAGAAATATTCAGTAACTGCCATGTCTTTATCTTGTCAATCTTATATCTCTGCATGATTCTACAGTTTATGTATATCCTTTTTAAATTTGTTTGTCATTCATATTGTTATTAAATTCAACACCATACAAGCCACATCTCTGCAGTGGAGGTTGTGCCAGTACAAAACAGGATGGTATTACTTCATTCTATCTTAAGGGTAATGCATCAGTTGATATACATTATAATACACTGATTGCTTTGCCACAACACCATGACTCGTGTTCAGCTTGTGAACCATTGTAACCAATAGCCTTCTCCGAAGTATTTCCGCATAGCCATCACTCTCTGTTCTGCATCTGTACATGACTATCCCTAGCTATGTTTGCATCTCACATTGTTAGATTGCATTCTATTTTTCTCTAAATCATTCCTCTAATTTGAAAAAGAAAAAAAAAAAACAAACAACCAAAAAAACCCACCAAACCTCTAATCCTATCCTTTCACACATCTGAAATCCTTAGGAGCGCCAGATTTAGTAAGCTCCTAAGTTTATGGAGTGCTCCTCTAACGATAAACCTTTGCAGTCCTTCCAGATCTTAATATCATATGCTGAACAGTCCTTCTCCTTCAAAAAAGTCTGGGAAGGACAAAAAAAATCCCAAACTGATGACGTTGCATGTGTGGATAATATGACATTTATATGTCTACAAAATTAAATATTCAGGCACGCTAGAACAATACTTATTGATTCAGTTCTGAGAACTAATCTAAAACCAGAGCTATGTAGACAAAGACATATTTTGTTCCACCCCCAAACTACATATAAAGAAAAGTCTTTCCTGATATTTTCAGTTAGACAGACAGTTCCTTGAAGCCAATGAGAAAATGGTTTTCAAGCAGTGTATATGCTGATGCAGTAGCTGTTTGAAAGTACGAGGAAAGAAAAAGCGTCCATCATAAAAACATGTTTTTTCATTCATACAATGATTGGTCTCAGGTTGTAAAAGTAATCTTTTTCAGATACCTTTCATTCAATTGTAACATAATGCTTTCCTTTAGATGCCAATAGGAGTGTAAGTACTGAGGATGACCTCACTTTCAAATAGGAAAAAAAAAGCTAATTAGCAGTGCCAGAAAAACCATGATCTACTTATCACCAAATTCTACATGAAAATGCTTTTTTTTCATTGAAAAGTATTCAAAGGACAGATGGGCAAGGGCTTTTTTAACATTTAAAATGGTTTCTTAGGTGTTTAGAAGCAATGATGTATATGGACACTTGTGAGCAAATGTCCTAAGGCAGATCTCAGCAAGAAGGTAAAGAAGCTTGACAGTTATAGGGGACCAAATATTATTTCAAACACTTTCAGGAATAAGCAAAATATTTTCTTAGACACACAAGACATGTACAGAAAGCCAATGATGCACTGTATTTTTTTATAATTTAAGTGTGTGGCTTCCTTAACAGTGAGGGATGAATAAGTTCTTCCTGCATCCCACTTCTGTTTTTTCCACACAGTTCTACAGATAACTCACATTTCTGTTATTCCTCCACAACCCCTTTTTCTGGTATTAATACCATCAGTAGAAAGGAAAAGTACTGAGCTGAAACATTTGTTCCTCGGGCTGCAAGTAGAGGAGCCAGTGCGGAGAAAACACATGTGCTTCTACATGTGAACGGAGTATGCTCCAGAATAGACAACAAAGGCTCAAAAATTGGCTCCGGAAGTATCTTAATCATGGTTAGTTTATCTGAAGCTACTACTCATGATTTCTCTTTTGTACAGCCTAGCTCATCCAAAGGAACAAAATTGTCCTCGTCAATAACAACAGCGATATGGCATGTTCAAGTGGATGTGTTGAGGGCAACCAGGCCTAAAAGAAACCTGAAGACTGAAATATCTGGATATTTCTACTTAATACATGAGTAGTGACAAATGCAAGTTATGTGTGAATGTAATTCCTGTTGTCTCTCTGTTGAAGAGGACAAAAATCCTTCTTCTCTTTAAAAAAGCCTGCCTTTGCACTCCTGCGGTATCATCAGGACTTCTGGTGAGAGCAGTGGTCATGGTCAGAGCAGGTGCACATGCACCATATCCTGGCAGGCTGCAGTGAGGAATACATATACCTTGGATCAAATCTTTCCAGCAGGGATATCTAGGAGGGTCACAAGAATCACTGATGTCCATTGCTTCCTGAACTTGCCAGAAGCATCCCAAAAAACTACTGCCTTCAAGCTTAACTGAAAGTTACTGTAGCAGCAATATTAATTTGGGGAAATCTAGCAATCCTTCCAGCACTTTGGCTACACTTAAGACTGTCACACTGCAAGTGAGAAACATATCTGTTAAAAAAATAGTAAAAAGTAATCACAAAGAGGATGGAAAAAGCAATATTCATGAGGCACAATGAAAGCTGTTATTCGCTTAATGTATGTCCCTCTTAAAGCTCCTTTTTTTTACATACTCAAGAAAAGCACACAGATGGTACCACATAGTCATGAAACTGTTTCAAT
This sequence comes from Pandion haliaetus, assembly GCA_013401275.1. Classification (NCBI taxonomy): domain Eukaryota; kingdom Metazoa; phylum Chordata; class Aves; order Accipitriformes; family Pandionidae; genus Pandion; species Pandion haliaetus. The sequence continues at coordinate 11,112 of VYZV01030266.1, forward strand.
ATTTTCAAGGGGTGTATGGAAGACAAAACAAAGCAGCTGTAACTTTAAATCCTGATAATTTAAAAGATGTTGCTCTGTCATTATTGTGACTCATAAAAAATGTATTGTTGCCATAACAACAGCCTCATCACATGTGAGACTGCCTGAAAAACTCAAGCTTTCTTTAATCAGTCAGATACATGGGCCCAAACCTGAAAATAATTCACCAGTACATTCATGAAACTTTCTTTCTTGTAAAATTAACTTTAATGCACACAATTCCTTTGAAACAGTCACTATTTTTAAAAAAATCTATTATCAAAAGAATCTAATTGATTCTCTTTTTCCTCCTAGGCAATAGAAAATTTGTGTCCAGGAATGACTGCATTTCTTCAGATGGAATAGGGTCACTGAATGCATTCAATGTACGTTCTCTTCACTGCCATTATTTTCCTGAGGCTCCACAGCGTATCATTTGAATAACACTCAACATAAATCCCAGGTGGTGGCAGGACTTTCAAACGATCTAGTGTGGCAGCCCCCGCATGCATGCAAGGATTCATTGAGAATTGCATTTAATGGCAGTAGAAGGTATGCCACCTGGCTCCATGTGATAAAAAGCCTACAGTAATGCAACCACATTTCCCAGTCCTAAGGGCCTGAGACAGATGGCTGAGCACAGGAGCTGCTACTGAATTTGTAGAGTTCGAGCAGAAACATACAGTACATCTGGTTACGTGGAAGGATGGGCAGCATGCCCCCGTGCTCTATGGCAGGCCACCCTACACGCTGCTGCTGCAGGGTGCAGGTCTCTGGTGAGACGGGCAGCAGTGCAATCACACTGCTCTTGGCTGCCCAGAAGTCATCTCTGCAGCAGTGGCCACTTCATTCCTGTCCCAGACCTCCACAGAAAATGGTTTCCTCAGACTGTGACACACCCAGCCTGAAGCAGTCAGCAGAGGGATTTGCACCTGAAGTCCCATTCCCAGGAAGCCTAATCACCAATGTAGTAGGTATCTGGGGAAATAGGTTGAGTTTAGAACAAAAATTTCAGCTTTGATGAAGCAAGGGTTTAAGTTACCCCCTCCAAATTTTAGTTTTCACAAACCAGCATTTTCCAGCAAACTTATTTTCTTGGATTTTAGTCTGCCTGCTCTCCTCTGCAACACAAATGATGTTTAATGTGTTCCATTTGATAATAAATGTAACATATCCCTTCTTTCTATATGGGTATTTTCTTCAAATTTTGCTCATTTTTAGTCTTAAGTCCTTTTAAGTGACATTCAACAAGTAATTAGTTTTTTCTCTACCATATTTTCCTCTTATTTAAATATGGTTACACCTGATTTTCAACTTTGGAAACATGCTTTGAGTTTTACAGGTCAAAGCATTTGCCTCAAATCCCATCCTTCTGTGCTTCTTATCACTCACTGGTGGTAAATGCCCAAACTAGCTTTATAAGTGGAAGGAGTGTTGTGCACTATTCATTATACAGTTCAGGCTTCAGGGGATTTCCCTTTTCATGCATTTATTATGAAGATGAAACAGCCCAGGAATATGTTTCTTCTTCAACTGAAATCCTATTGTATTCTGCTACTACATCTTTGTTTCCATACTTCCACAGACTATGCAAAATCAACCTCTAAAAAGGAAGAGAAAGCAGGAAACTAGTACAGAGAATTTATATGGTTCAGAGCAATATATATATATGATGTCAGAGGATGGTGGATTAGAGAAATCACGGGTCTTATTCATTCTGGCAATTCTTTTATTTCCTCTGTTATTCTACAGAAATGCACAAGCAATTGGTAAAACACTGGTCCTTGGCCTACAGCTGCTTCGCTGATAGCTTCCACCCACAGGGGAGGTGGGGATTAGAAATTGCTTTGGGGAAGTTTTACGGGGAAAAGGAAGAGAAAAGAGGAAGATAGGACAAAACTATGAGTGAATTCAACCCACAGGTTCAGGGAATGGATAAGGACAGAGTAAGGAAGAAGGATGCTAGCCTAAGCCACCAGCAGGTCATTTCTCTCACGAGTCACTGCTAGAAAACTCATGCTGAGTCATGGGCACTATAAGCAGTAATTTTAGGAGAGGTGATTGTTTGCTGGTTGCACTGCTCTGTGAAAGGTCCCTCAAAACATTAATTTGCTTTTGGGAATATTTTAGGTCACTCAAGAAATACACAAAAAATCTTCCCTAAAACCCCGCTCTCTGTCCAGCCAGTTCTGGATCACAAAGAATTAACTGTTTATTTTCCTCATATTTTTATAAAAAGTTTATATGTTAAACTCAATCTAATGAGAGGAAAAATAATGCTATTCAACCCCCACCCCCAAATGAATCCCTCCTAGAAAGTTTTCATGTTAAATGTCAAGATCCTTATGCAACTGTATTTCAAATTCACACACAGGCATTCTGTGCTTGTATATTTAACTATGTTTTCCTATACAAAACCTGCTTTCTGTCTTACAGACTGCACCACTAGCTGAAATGTCCCTTCTGGCCACATTTAAAATCTTGGTCATAATCCTTGATGAAACAGGGAAGTGAACAATCCTTGTATTTAATCAGAATAAATTAAACTCACAAGCTTTCCTGGCAGATTTATTACTTTTCTTATGGATGAGGTTCCACTGGCTGATCACATGCAAGCCAAAAAAAAAAGTCTTATACAAGGGGTGTGGCCCATAATGTTTTGATTGAAAATAGTATGTTCCTGATATTTTCCTAAGAAAAACTGGATTTGTACTTTTTCTTCACAGTTGTATGAGGACCAGATAAGAAGGGTCAAAGGCAAAGTTCAGAGCTGAGACTCGGCAATGAGGTAGAGAGAGGCAGGATAGTGCCAGGGGTGGTTTTAGCTAATAGTAGCCCTGCCCAACACTATGAGATAGGCTTTAGTTCTTTCCCATTGCAAGAAGAATCAGACAGGAGAGCTTTTCTCCTTGAGCTCCCAGCCTCTTTCAAACTCTGTCTGAACAAAAAGTATGCCCTCTCTTCACGTTTGTCTCAGGGCTGCACCAAAGTTTGTGAAGTGTCTAACTGGAGCATCCTGTGCTGTTTCTTTTTTTTTTCCTACCTCTACAAACCTAGCAATGTCACCTTCACATGTAAGGCTAAAGCCCAAGCAGATTGACAAATGCCTGCAGTTTCGGCAATGTTTTCAGTTTAGTTTAACCTTCTGTGTAACAATACCAGGAGGATCTTCATGGTTGGGGCAAAGACTCGTTTCCATTGCACACTTACCATACTACCAGAGACACTCTTCAATAGCTGTCAATGTCCTTAACTCCTGAGCTGCAGGTACAAAGACATAAAACTGTGGGTTTCTGTGCAAATTGCAAAATGCACAGAAAGACACCAATATTTGTCTTCTGACTTTCTGGAAAAAGCACAAAAATGGTGAAGAATGATGTTCAAGAACAGTTCAGATTGGCTGATAGTGGAACAGGAGAAGGCATTTCCCAGTGTGAGGTGACAGTCCAAGAAAGCTGTGACCGTGCATGAACTTTCATGGGCAGTAGTTAGCAACAGGACTGCAGATGGTGTAGCAATAAAGATAAACAAAGTTCAAGGCATGAAAGGACACAGAATTCTCTATATCTGAGAAATATTTGTTTCCCCTTGCAATTCTTTCTCCTTTTGACATTCTCCTGACAATCAGATAAAGTGTGGGAGGCCAGTTGTCTGCAAGGGGAAGGCAATCACTGCTCTGCAGTCCCCAAAAGGGGGGGCTCAGTCACTGCTTAAGGAGAATCACAGGTCTGAGCCAATTACTGCAGTCTTTGTGCACACCACACGCTTGCTTCTTTATCCTACTTAGATAGGAAAGTATTTTGAAACTAAATTCTACAACTTTGTTTTCAGACCTCTTTCTGGTGTACTTTTAACAAAATTGAAGAAGGCAAGTACTTAATGTTTCTACTTCTGAAATTTTGGCCATTCATACTCAGTCCAAATAATTAGACTGTACTTAGACCGAATAATGCCAGCCCAAGGACATGGATAAAATTTACAGACATGCCTTTCACATACACTTTGAGTTGCAGGCACCTTGTTAATAGAAGCGAATAAAGGTGTCTTCTGTTGTACATAGAAGTTGTTCCAGACACTGTCCTCTGGCAGCAAACTCAGGCATCAAAGGACTTTTGGTCAAGTGGAGCCCTCACAAGTCTGATTGATAAATCAACTGGATATTGCCCAGCAGGGCATTATCTCTGTAATTACTTTCTTCTGACTTTCTTCTCACTTCATGAAATAACAGGTGAGAAAAATCTTCCATGCAAAAGCAAACCAAGACACAGAGCTACATAGCAAAACTGATGGTGAGAAAGCTGGGTAGCTGCTTCATTACAGAGTAACAGGCTACCAAAATTTGACTGACATTTCCACAGCAAAAAACAAACAAGTTCTGGCTACTAACATTCATTTTTCTTCCTTCTGCATACCTCTTTCAGAAGTGATAATCCTCTGATGAGTGCTGCTGGATTCTCCCTAAGAAATAGATAAGATGGGGCTCCAAGCACGCTGTGCAAAGGCAAGCCCAATAGAAACAAAAGTGATATTAAATTCTCCAGGGTTCTTACTTTCCTTTTGCCTAGGTTTGCTCCTTCTGGGTGACTACGGTTTCAGTGTAGCATACATGGAGAATTTAATTAAGGAGGACCAAAGGAAGCAAACCTTCCCCTGCACAGCACACGTACTCTGATTTCAGTTTTAGAAGTTCACATGATTACTGCAGCAAGCAGTTATACAGAAAAGCAAATCTCAGTTGTTCTTCATTCTTAAACTCTGTTTGATTACATCTGGTAAATATTGTGCCCTTAAGTCATTTAATAATTCAGCTTTTCCACTTCAAAATAATATTACTGCTATATGAAAGGTTACCTGGAGGGCCAATTCTAATTATTGAATACATCCTGCATAAAAATATTCAAAATTATTTCCAAATGTTTACCAACCACAGCTTCAGTAATATTCTTTTACAAGGATAATTTAATTGCAGTGTGTCCATCTAGCTTCATTTATTTTTCTGATTTAAATGCTAGGCTACTCCAGTTGTGGATTTGCGGATTTTTTGGAAACAGGTGGCTGTTAAACTAAGTTCTGGTTGAAAGGATAGTATTAATCAATATATTGCAATTTGCAAGACACTTAAGACTTGAATCCCCCATTAAATCTAAATCTATCCTCACAAGACACTAATTATGGAAATGCATTCATATATTTCAGTGATATTAGTTACACATCCACGTCTGCCTCAGACAGATAAATGAAAAACTACTGCTGCAAGTTAAACATGGAGCTGTTAGGCACATGAGAAGGTAGATGCAGCACTGCAGGGTACCACATATTACAACAGAATTTCATGACCATACAGTTATAATTGTTCCATAGCCGATAGGTAATTTCAAAATACAATCATGGAATAGAACCAGATAAAAATCAGAAGTTAGTTGTAACTTTTCAGGATTAAAAACCTCTGAGTTTTACATTGATTACAGTCCCTGACTGAGTCAATATTCATATGGAGTCACTAGACTATACCCTCCATCATTTTACATGCTGTTAATTTGTGTAATAAAAAGTATAGCAAGCACAGCAATATCTGTCAAGAGTATTTGCAAAAATAAGGCACTCAATTTCAACAATTTTGTTATTTATATTATTAAAAATTGTCTTATTACCATACCTATAAAAAATAATAATCTTTGCAAGGATTTGAAAAAAATGACATGACAGTCATGTGGATTAATAACTCTTGGGGTATCTAAACAGAGGAATAATGTCTAAGGTAAACAAAGCCTTCTGGAGCCTTCCCTTACAAACTACAGTCATATTCTGAAGACAGTGCAAAGTTCAGCAAAGCTAGCTGGAAGGCTTCAGACCATGACAAAAGCACTTCAGTCAAACATATATAGAGCTCACATTCATTCAATATTGGCACACCTCTGGTTTAAAATATAAAGAGGTTTTCTGTCTTCTAAAAAAGAACACCTGTGTTGAAAGTGTGATGCAAAACCCCTTACAAGTAGACAAACCAAATGGATTTTCACCAGGCTGTTGGGTCACACACCTGTAACCCAAGCCCCTTGGTTCCCATCAGATTTACAGTGTCTGTTCCAAATTGTGAGGCACTTCCCTGGTTAAATTGCTAAGGCTTTACTTTTAGCACTGCAATAATATGGGTGGTTTACGGGGAGGTTATTTTCTTCACAGAAGAGAAGATCTGCTACAGCTGGAATGCCCTGATAAAAAAAGTGACTTTGACAACTGGCATGCACTATTTCAAAGTGAAAGGCAAATATTTGACAAAGGTATAATAGACTCAAATAGACCTCTCCAAATGAATACTGTATGCAGTCTTAACGGCAGCAGGACTCTGCTGTAATGAATGTATCTATCCATTTCTTCAGGCCTCATGAGCATGGTGGGCCTGGGGTAGGGTGAGGTCTCACCTGGGGTTGAGGTCTGATTTACAACTAAGTGTGAGCATTCACACACCCAACAGGTGTCCGTGACAAAGATAAGGGGGGCTCTAACACAGACACAAGCAATCTTGTGAATCTGACACTTCAACCTTATTTTTGTTACAATTTCTTAAAAAAAGAGATTATATGTGAGGACAATGTACTGCTTTCTGCTGACCTCAACTGTACCAGTGCAATGAAAGATTCAGTTCCCCTCTGTTAACATGTTGTTAGACTGCATAGCCCTTAGTCTGGCTGGTTGCTGGCCTTAAAATGAGCTATTAGAAAATACTTCATTTCCCATGGATCACTCTATGATGACCTCACAAGCTGAGGCAGATTTAAGCTTTCATTTAAAAGAAACAAAGAGAAACAAAACAAAACAAAGCAAAACACACAAAAGGGAAATGTCTACATTTTCTGCCTCTGAAATTAAATTCTCTAAAGTGATTTGATGGTGTTGAGCTTCCTGGGCAAAGAACAGATTTTCCCTGCGGTATCCCTAGTGTCCATTCTGAGCACAAGAGATGCTATGGGGTAGAAGGAAGTTCTCTAAATAAATCTTTGCAGAAGCCCCAAGTGACCAGAACATGACTTGAAATGGTCATAGCCACTCCTTCCTCAACATACCTTCTCATACAGCCACTCTCAAAAGTAAGGGGTAGAGAAGAAGGAGAATCCTCAGCCACCAGGAACTTTTTTGTGGAAAGTCTTTCTGGTTTTGCAGGCATGAGAGAAGCCAAAACTTGGGCCCTCCGAGGCCAATCATCATTTGAAAACTGCACCCCAAAGTCTTCACTGCTTTATGACTTCACCTAGGGAAATCAAAAGTAGATAAGGAATGAAGGTGAATGGTGCACTTCACTGGCTGGGCAGTTTTGGAAGAGATTCCAAGCACTCCTTCATATACTTGAGGGTGCTGCTGGCACCAAAACCTTCTTGTTTTATTATGATGTTGCTTTGCACCTAGGAGGGTGAACGTTCAGCTCCAGGACAAATATCATCTGACTTGTGAGGTTCTTTGTCTTCCAAATAAAGCTTTAGCTTTTTTTTTTCCAGAAGAATTTCAGCCTGACGGATATTGGCGGTGGAAGGCATTTTAAATAATGCATGAAGAGAGGGATGGACACAAGAAGTGTCAGTTTTCCTTTTCATACTCTTTTCCCCTGCAGCCTTTGAAACATATTTTATGCAGTTGCTTTAAAATTCATACAAATATATAAAGGCTAACCCTGCACATTAGGCTCTGATGAATATACTGTGCAAATTCATATGCAAAGCAGATGTAACCCTCAGGCCATTGGCACATGCCCAGCTGCAAAAGAGGTACCACCATGTCATGCAGCATTTTATTGTTTCTAGCAATCCCTCTGAATTTAAGTCAGGAATGAAACTAAATGGAACAAATAAAAGCCATATATTTTACACTCTTTTACACCAAAAGTACAAGCACAGATCAGCATCCTCTCTCTAACGTTGTGAGATTTTTTAGCTGTCTCAGAGTAAATAAAGCTGCTGCTGCTATTGTTCCTTCCCTTCAAAAATATCCATAGTTCTGTCAATGATTTGAAAGTATCATAGAATCATAGAAAGGTTTGGGTTGGAAAGGACCTTAAAGATCATCTAGTTCCAAGCCCCCTGCCATGGGCAGGGACACCTTCCACTAGACCAGGTTGCTCAAAGCCCCATCCAGCCTGGCCTTGAACACTTCCAGGGATGGGTCATCCACAACCTCTCTGGGAAACCTGTTCCAATGCCTCACCACCCTCACAGTGAAGAACTTCTTCCTTACATCTAATCTAAATCTACCCTCTTTCAGTTTAAAGCCATTACTCCTTGTCCTATCACTACATGCCCTTGTAAAAAGTCCCTCCCCAGCTTTCTTGAAAGCCCCCTTTAGGTACCGGAAGGCTGCTATAAGGTCTCCCTGGAGCCTTCTCTTCTCCAGGCTGAACAATCCCAACTCTCTCACCCTTTCTCCATATGACAGGTGTTCCAGCCCTCTGATCATTTTCATGGCCCTCCTCTAGACTTGCTCTAACAGGTCCATGTCCTTCCTGTGTTGGGGGCCCCAGAGCTGGCAGCAGTACTCCAGGTGGGTTCTCAGCAGAGCGGAGCAGAGGGGCAGAATCCCTTCCCTCAACCTGCTGGTCACACTTCTTTTGATACAGCCCAGGATACAGTTGGCTTTCTGGGCTGCAAACATACATTGCTAGATCATATCAAGGATCTCATCAACCAACACCCCCAAGTCCTTCTCTGCAGGGCTGCTTTCAATCTATTCTCCACCCAGCCTGTATTTGTGCTTGGGATTGCCCCAACCCATGTGCAGGACCTTGCACTTGGCCTTGTTGAACTTCATGAGGTTTGCACATGCCCACCTCTCAAGCCTGTCAAGGTCTCTCTGGGTGTCATCCCTTCCCTCCAGCATGTCAACCACACCACACAGCTTGGTGTCGTCAGCAAACTTGCTGAGAGTGCACTCAATCCCACTGTCCATGTCACTGACAAAAATGTTAAACATTACCTGTCCTCATACTGACCCCTGCGGAATGCCACTCAGCACTGTTCTCCACTTGGACATTGAACCATTGACTGCAACCCTTTGAGTGTGACCATCCAGCCAATTCCTTATCCATCAACTGGTCCATCCATCAAATCCATGTCTCTCCAATTTAGAGACAAAAATGTCATGGGGGGGACAGTGTCAAATGCTTTGCACAAGTCCAGGTAGATGACATCAATTGCTCTCCCCTTATCCACCAAAACTATAACCCCGTTGTAGAAGGCCACCAAATTTGTAAGGCACGATTTGCCCTTAGGGAAGCCATGTTGGCTGTCATCAATCACCTCCTTATTTTCCATGTGCCTTAGCAGGTTCCAGGAGGACCTGCTCCATGATCTCGCTGGGCACAGAGATAAGACTGACTGGCCTGTAGTTCCCCGAGTCTTCCTTTTTTCCCTTTTTAAAAATGGGGGTTGTGTTTCCCCTTTTCCAGTCAGTGGGAACTTCACAGGACTGCCATGACTTCTCAAATATGATAGATAGTGGCTTAGCTACTTCATCCACCATTTCCCTCAGGACACCTGGATGCATCTCATCAGGTCCCATGGACTTGTGCACCTTCAGGTTCCTTAGATGGTCTTGAACCTGATCTTCTCCTACAGTGGGAGGTTCTTCATTCTCCCAGTCCCTGCCTTTACCTTCTGTGACTTGGTCGGTGTGGCTGGAGCACTTGCTGGTGAAGACTGAGGCAAAAAAATTAATTGAGTACCTCAGCCTTCTCCATATCCCAGATAAGCAGATCTCCCGTTTCCTTCCAGAGAGGGCCCACATTTTCCCTAGTCTTTCTTTTATCAGCAATGTAGCTATAGAAGCTTTTTTTGTTGCCCTTGATGTCTCCAACCACATTGAATTCTATCAGGGCTTTTGCTTTCCTAACCTGATCCCTGGCTGCTCAGACAATTTCTCTGTATTCCTCCCAGGCTACCTGTCCTTGCTTCCACCCTGTTTAGGCTTCCTTTTTGTGTTTGTCCAGGAGCTCCTTGTTCATCCATGCAGGCCTCCTGGTGGTTTTGCCTGACTTCCTCTTTGTTGGGATGCATTGCTCCTGAGCTTGGAGGAGGTGATCCTTAAATATTAACCAGGTTTCTTGGTCCCATCTTCCCTCCAGGGCTGTATCCCATGGTACTCTACCAAGCAGATCCCTGAAGAGGCCAAAGACTGCTCTCCTGAAGTCCAGGGTAGTGAGCTTGCTGTGCACCTTCCTCACTGAAGTCCCCCATGAAGACCAGGGCTTGTGAACATGAGGCTGCTCCTACCTGTCTATAGAGGGCCTCATCCACTTGGTCTTCCTGGTTAGGAGGCCTGTAGCAGATCCCCACTATAATGCCACCTGCCCTCCGTCTAATCCTGACCCATAAGCTCTCAGGCACCTCCTCATCCATCCCAAGGTGGAGCTCCATGCACTCCAGCTAGTCATTGACATAGAAGGTGATGCCCCCTCCTCATCTCCCCAGCCTGTCCTTCCTGAAGAGCCTGAATCCTTCCGTTCCAATGCTCCAGTCATAGGAGCCATCCCACCATGTCTCTGTGATGCCAATGAGATCATAGCCCTGCAAGCATACGCACATCTCTAACTCCTTTTATTTCCCATGCTATGTGCATTTGCATAGAGGCATTTAAGTTGGGCCCCTGATGAAGCTGACTTACTGGCTCAAGTGGCTGGAATTCCTTTGTGCTGCTCTTCAGGTGCTCTCCTGCTGACCTGTGATCCCTCTCCAGGCTCTGGGCATCTATTGCTAGCACTAGCATCAAACAGGTAGGAGTGGGATGGATTGAGGTTCCCGTTCCCCAGCAACCTTAGTTTAAAGCCTTCTTCACCAGCTTGGCAAGCCNCGGCTGGGCAAGCCTACGACCGAAGATGCCCTTCCCCTTCTCTGACAGATGGCCCCCATCAGCCCCCAGTACACCAGGTTTCTCAAAACAAGTCCCATCATCTAAGTAGCTGAACCCCTAGCTGTGGCACCAGTCCTGTAACCATTTGTTCATTCACCAGATTTGACTGGCCCTTTCAAACCCNAGCATCAAACAGGTAGGAGTGGGATGGATTGAGGTTCCCGTTCCCCAGCAACCTTAGTTTAAAGCCTTCTTCACCAGCTTGGCAAGCCTACGACCGAAGATGCCCTTCCCCTTCTCTGACAGATGGCCCCCATCAGCCCCCAGTACACCAGGTTTCTCAAAACAAGTCCCATCATCTAAGTAGCTGAACCCCTAGCTGTGGCACCAGTCCTGTAACCATTTGTTCATTCACCAGATTTGACTGGCCCTTTCAAACCCCTTCCCTTTGACCAGGAGGAATGATGAAAAAAACTACCTGCACTCCAGAGTCCCTTATTGCTGCTCCCAGGGCTCTGTAATCCTTCTTGACACCCCTCAGACTGCTCGTGGCTGTATCACTGGTGCCCACATGCAACAACTGCAGCAGGTAATAGTCAGTGGACTGTACAAGGCTTGGTAGTCTCTTGGTGACATCCCAGATACAAGCCCCCAGTAAGCAGCACATCTCTAGAGAGTGCGTCAGGTCGGCAAATGGGTGCCTCTTTACCTCTCAGAAGAGAGTGGACTACTACTATCACCTGTCACCTTTTCATAGTTGCACTGGTTGTTACACTGGGAGCAGATCAAGCTGCCTTACACAGCTCCAGCACCTCTGCTGATGTGACGGGTCTTTCCTCTTCTAGGCTGCAGAGCAGGTTCTCCAAGGGCACCTCAGGCTTCAGGGGAAGTCCCTTCTTCCTGCAGGTCCTTGCCGTTGAAAGCTTCCATTCCTCCACATTATTGGCCCCCCTCCCTTCTGTGTGCTCCAGTGGGGGAGTTTTTGGCTGTTTGGCCATGGGCTGTGGGTCCACTGCAGACTGTGCTTGGAACCAGCTATCTTAACTCCTTCTCAGCTACCCTGATGTTATGAAGCCTTCTCACTGCCTCCTGCAGCTCAGCCACCAGCTGCAGGAGGTCCTCCACCTGGGCACACCTTTTGCAGGCAAGTAGTGGTGTAGTAAGACATTATCTTGAAAAACTGATTCCATACATACAACAAACACCCTTTATTTCAAACACACATACATTTGTACTGTTTGCTCAGAGCTACACTATGACTAAAACAAATGGATGATCAAATTCAGGCAATCTTCTTTTTAGTCACTCATCTTGGCATCATATACTTTGACAAAGAAAATACCTTAGCTTACTAAGAACCTGCTGTAACACTAGTCAATATGGAACTGAAGAGAAGTAGCTTAAAATATTTGCTCCGGCATGATCCAAAGCCAACTGAAATAATTGGAAAGACTTACATAGTCTTCCCTGAACTTAGCCCTTTAATCCCCTCCAGCAATCACGGTCTATCATGTATTGGTGCACCCACCTCAATAAAGTTAAAATGTTTGTACATCAGAGGACAATGAGTCTGAGAAAAGCAAGAACAAAGAAATACTTTCAAAGAACAGTTTTTACTAAAAATTTAATATTAATATTTTACCACTAGGCTAAAACACCAGAGAAAACAGCATATTATAACCCTGAATGGTCACATAAGAAATCCATTAAATTCCTAATTAAAGTGCATTCTGCGTAACAGCAAGCCTTTGCAGTGCAAGTCATCTACCAAACACTATGTAATGCATTTGAGATTTGGAAAGAGCATGTGCAATTATTTTTAAAAAAAGATAAAATTTAGCTCAAGAGACGAGGAGGTTTAATAGCATTTGACTTGCCCAACATTTTAAGTTTGCCTGAAATTACATATTCGTCATGTAATCTGGCCCTTATAAATGTTATTATTTATCCTACCCAAAGCTATCAGGCTATCAGGCTTGGGGTCCCAGTAAACTGCTACTGTCCAGACATAGACAAGCCACAGCTTTTTCCAGAAGGGCTTAACACTTGTAGCTCTGATCCAACAAATGCTCTCCACCATAATCTCTTTGGCATTAATAATTTATTACACTTAATGAGACTTCTAACATGTAGAAAATTATACGAGTTGTTATGTCTTCAAAGGATCATTTCCTGCCAGGCGAAAGTAAGAAACAGCAGACACAAGGTAGAGGAATGATCGTTCTGGCTTAGACAAACAGCTCACTAATTCTTTTTTTAAGGGTATGAATTAATCACCTCCAGTTACCTCTCACAAAGCCATTGTTACTTAGTTTTTGTATAAAACTGTATGTCTCAAATCTTTTTTTCAAGTGCTGCACATCTGTCAATTAGCATTAATGTGATTCAAGGCTCTGTTAAGGTCTGGTTTTTTGATAGGCTTTTTAAAAGCTTAAAGTAGTTAATTTCCTTTCAGGTTGCTCCTCGGCACCGAGCCTAACTTTGAATCACTAAGATCACTCTTCTCTCTCTTAAAACATCCTTCATTCATCTCTCCGTCAGCAGCAATTCTATTTCCTTTACACAAATATTGGTATTTCTTGACACTGTGACAGCCAGTTCCCACAGCAGTAAAAATATGGTCCTTCTCTGCTTCCACTACTTCTTCCCTTCCTTCTGATCTCATCTGCACCAGACTGGAGCTAGACTTAAAGGATCTTCACCAAAAGAGACTACCCCAGACAACTTTCCTGGGTAAGGCTGACTGTTTCAGATTAAAACCACAGGTTCAGACATACTCAGAAAATTGCTCTTGCTTGAGCCAGCTCATCTCAGTCACACATAATCAGAAGAGGAAGTTGTTCTTGCCACGTAAGAAGGGTTATTTCACCCTTGTGAAGAAATTTTAAGAACAAGGGGATTGAAATTTCCTACCAGAGTCAACACCTGTTCCTAAACCTTGAGCCTCTGTCGATATGAGCACAAACATAAATCTTCTTCTGGCTCCAAAAGCAGATGCTGTGAAAGCTGGCAAAGCAGTAAGCATGGGCACTGCAGAGCACTCTCTTGACTTCAGATCTCTCTTCCTCTGAAAAACAGCGAACTGGAGACATTCAAACTATTGACAAAGCTGAGATGCAAAAGCTTCTAGAACGTCTCTGAAAGCAGCAAATTACCCTTGCAGGAGAGATCTGAAAAAGATGTCAGCAAGGACTCTGCAGGTGCTAACTTTAATGGCTTTGTAAATATATTCCCATATTCATCTGCACAGGGGCTACATCAGCCTGTGCACTCGTTGTGTTGTCTCATTTTGTTTTAGAGTGAGCCATATTCAATAAACCAGATAAAAGGAAGTAATGAGAAAAATGGGAAGATGCTAAACCAGGGTTGAGGTCAGCGAAGTACAGATACAAATGTAAGAAGGTAGGCCTGTTTTAGAAATAACAGGACATGGATTTACACTGGGAAAACTGAGTTTGGTAGGATCAAATAATGCAGATGGGTATAAAACTCAAGCACAAGATCTTAGATTTTTAGTCCTTTATTAAGTCCAAAAGAGATTAATTTCTGGGTCTGATCTGCTTTCCACTTTTCCATTCAAATATCACAGATCCAGGTCCCACTTCTTCTTTAGGCTGTGGGACCAGTCAATGTGAAAGGAGAAAAGTGGGAGATGAAAATGGTCTTTGCCCACTGTAGAGACTAAATATTGGCTCAGAACTGGCCACTATTTCCTTAAGGGACTTTGGAGGAAGAGACTGCAACCAAGACACAAGATTCATCTCATTTGTTTCAGCATCTTATGCTGCTCCAAGACAGCACAATTTATAGCATGTGCAGAATTAGGGAAGACCTATTGAGTCACCAACTTTTGCCATATTTTGTGACCAGCATGGAATCAGAGGGTTTTTTCTTTTTTTTCTTTTGGGCAGGGAGGGGGATTTAGCATCTGGGAGGTTTTTCTTGTGTTACGATTTTTTAACTACTGCATTTGCAATGTACCGGAAAGAATGCAAGTATCAAAGCTTCTTGTCGTTTCTTCTGCATTTACCTTTATTCATTAGAATTTATCTTAATAATCACACATTACACTGGAGCAGCAAAAACGTGTCCTTGTTTCTGTCAGAAATATTGCACTTAGTATGCAAAGTTGTTTTTAATCTTCAGATTGGTCTGCATACGTATAGATAGCGCCTAACAGCATTGGTTTTGCAGCCTTAATGGGGAAAATGTACGCAGTGGGGCAAAGTAATTAGATTTTGGCTGAGAAGCGGCATTTGAATGAAATCAATAAAGATTCTGTCATCTAATATTTTAAGTTTGGTACAATGTGTATACTGCAGGTCAGTGTAAATTCATTAAAAAGATCAATGCGATGGAATTTGTCTTGGGTGCCTTGAAATATCCTAGGGTGACTTGAGAGGAAGTTACCAAGGAAACAAGAGATTCAACTAAGAGAAACATTTAGGTGTTTTAAGTTGATGGCTGAATTCTACTGAGTTGGTAAGATAGTATAATATAGGAAGTTGTCATGGAAACAAAATTCAACAAATGGTTAATGAATAGCCAAGCTGGGCAATCACTGCAGGTGACTGTGTCAAAACAGTTTGGGCTAGAACATCTTTAAAAAATGTGAACTCTCCACAGGTTCTTGGTTGTTGTTTTTTACCCCAGATAAAAAGAGCAAATGGTGCTTAGGCACCAAAATGGCAGATGCATAAGCAAAACTATTAACAGATAGACTTCTATATAGCTGGGTTAATTTTGGATATTATAAATCATAACTGCTTAACTGGCATCTAGAAACTCTGCTATAGGTAATAAACCTGCTTTGAATTTCATATATACTTCTCTTGTATTATCATTCATATTATAGGAAACATTTTAATTAGAAATAGTTTTGAAACTCAAATTGTGTCTTGATTAGTGTCTTTTCTCTGCCAAAGGCTTTTTGATTGCAGTGATGTTTGGGTTTTTCTTTTTTTCCTGGGTTTTAGTCCCACATCTACTTTGCTTCAATAATAAACCCTTGCTGAAGTTATTTTAATTTCTGTAACAGAACATAACATCATTTTCCAGGGTCATGCAGGCATCAATGCTTTTCTTCCTTTATTATTCCATTTCAACTTCTCAATTTCCTTTCTTATTAGGTATGATGCATTTCTTAGCTTGTGTACAGTGCTTTAGGGTCTCAACTCTAATGTGAAAACTCTTACAACTTTCTATCAAATTCGAAGAAGAAATCCAAGAACATATACAGTAATATGCAATCCATGTTCTTTTTTAATGTATTAGAGGAAACCATGACATTGGCACTCTCAGGGACATTAGTCAATACAGACACTATAACTGAAGATGTAGAGGGCATGCTTTCATTCTCTTAGATACAGATAGACTACATCGAATATATAGGTAAGATGATAGATAAGATAACAGTTCTGCATGGAAATCCCTTTCTGAAAGCTACTCATAATTTACAATAATTTTACTTCCCCAATGAAATCCCTTATTTTTAGCCCTCAAATACCCATTCCTGGGAAGTTTTTCCTATCTAACACCCATCCTAAGAACATCATGTTATTTAATTTATAAAAAGCTCCTGGCCATTGTGTTCTAGGATCAGCCTGTCACCTGTTAAAAATAACAGCTTTTTGAGATGTTTCACAAACATTTTTCTCTGCCTTAAATAGCAAGGATTAAGATGCCAAATACTGTATAACAGCATATGTAGCTACCTCATCATTTTAAGCTATAGCTACAGTTATAAATTTTACATTATGTCATTTCTCCCAGCTACACACACACAAATTGCATATTTTGAAGTGTATCTGTGAGTGCACAGGAAAGGGGGTAAAGAAAGCTTGTGCCATTTGCTCGGCCAGTAGAAATGTTGTGCACCTTTAACGAGGTTTAGTTTTTTCTAAACTTCCTTTCGACCCTTTCACCCCCTCCTCACCATTGTACCCCAAGGGTGACATAGGTTGGTGGAGTATCCACACACCCTGCGGTCCTCTCTGCCCTCCGCCTGCTGCCCCAGGTTGCTCCTCATCCAGTGGAGCATTGGCTGCAGCTGCGCTGATGGCTGACAGGAGAAAAAATAGGAAATCCAGTCCAAAAATACAAAATTTTCTAGCCTAGCAAGACCTCTCCGGTTTTGTGTATATTGACCTAAAGAAAGGGAATGTAAGGTGGAGTGTTACTTTCACATTCATCTTTACATCAGCCTCACACAGTCCAGGTGGATGCTTGGGTACAAGAAAAAGGAGAATCTAGCTCTCAAGATTTCATTAAAAGTCTTGAAATTTCAGCACTTCCCCAGACTTTTGAATAATGATTTCCAGGAGAATCTCAGCTTTTATATAAGTTTCTAGACTTCATGATCATGGAGAAAATGTGTTTAAACAGTTTAGAAACAGAGGACAAAGAAACTAACCCCTGTATAGGATTTTTTTGTATGCATTTTTTAACATCTCTGTAGTTTTGAGAGGCTTAAATCATAATACATGAACAGTTGGGACTGGTCAAGAATCAGGAATGTAAATGTGAACCATTTTTAGCATGAATGCGTGCCCTTGGAAACCACACACAATTTCTTTTACCATCATTCCTCCTAGCAGAAAAACTAAATAGAATGAGGTTTTCACTGAGCACCAGATGCTGTCCCTGAGCTATGAAGGGTACAGCAAGACAGAAACGAGCAAAAAAATTCATGGTCATTTGCAACATTGTAGTTAAGCCTACCTTGCCCTTAAATATATTTCACAACCTGTATGATTTTGTAATTGTACAGCTTTGTGCTAAAGATAATAAAATAACCTTGAATTGTGCTTCATAGCAACACAGTCAATTAACTACTTACATATCAACAAATACTTGAATATATTGTGTTGCGTCTGCATGCTATGTTATACTTCTCTCATATACTGCATTCAATTAACTCAAGGCTGTTACTAGTTCCTGAGCACGCTGCAGAATAAACTCCTTCAGAGAAAGGGCATTTGCCTCTTGTGTGTCAACATATTCAAACTTTCAACTTGAATGAATCCTTTGAAAGTTTAATTTCAACACTATTAGTGCTAGAAAGTCTCTTTTTAAGGCCTGTTGTAGTTTAAGGCAGCTGAGGAAGCAGATCAGACCCTGGCTCATTGCTTATTGCCCAAGAATGGGGCAGTCAGCTGGATAAAGGCAAAATGTGTCTTTTTGTTTTCCAGGTTTGCTATGGAGTCAAATGCCGGATATTCTCTACGTTTTTTGTAGAATTTATTAAAGTTATTAACTTCTTGAAATCTTAATTAAAGAGGTATGGAAATAAGAAACCTTAAAGTTGTTTTTTTTCTTCATTTTATCAACTATTTGCATTAGATAAGTAACAAGAAAGAAAAAAAAAGCCAAAAAGCTCAGTTTTATTTGCCCAGCAACTGATCTTACTTGATGCTATGCAAATACAAGCTAAAGGGATATTGAAGGCCTGAGAATCCTGGGATACACAGTTATGCTACTTTAATAATTGTCTGTCCTTCTTAAAAGCTCACATTGGTTAGCACCTGAATCACTGGGGCTTCTTGCATACTTTGCAATCACCAGTGATACTAGATTTACTCAGGGATAACAAATTGTGCTTTATCTAACTAATACAACAAGCATTTCAATATTGACTATGCACAAAAGGCTATTTGCATCCCTCAAAAAATATTCATGCTGAAATATGCACAGCAATTTAATGCATGTACCTGTGAAGTCTGCAGCAGGTCTATAAAGGAATAGGCAAAACTCCTCACACGATTCCTTGTGAATGATCTTTCCAACTGTAAATGTGAAAACTGAACCTTAAAAAAATCAACAGTCCTTTTTCCATTAACGTAACTTTCAAAATGAACAGGTTTGTGAGCTTTTTATTCTTGAAAAACGTAGCTGAACCAACTAGAGAGGCCAGAGCTGTCTTCCCAGGAGAAGTCCATTAAACAATAAATTTAAAAAGTAATAACTTTCAGGCACTTCAAACCAGGCCAAAATACAGAAAACTCACAGTAGTTAGTCAGTATACCAGAACCAGGGATTCAGGCCATTTTTATTCACTTGTGCAACTTAGAGCAGCTTGTTTCTCGCTGAAGTGCTGCTCACACAAAGCATCTACAGCAGAGAAACGTTTTAAACATACTGTGTATGGAATTTCCCATCAGGGAGCACAGCTTGTGGTATGGCAATTAAACAAAAAAGAAATTAAATCTTTACATGACCCTCTCAAAGGAGGAGGAAAGGAAAGTTTTGTCTTCCAGTGCTTTGGGGAAAATCCTCCCATTGCTTACATGCTCCTTCAGAAGTTTTCAACTCTCTTCTAATCTGTAGATCTTCCTGCATCTTCCCGGTACGAACTCATGAGCAAATTTAAGCCTAGGTTCAATAGACCTAGCAGGGATCAAACAAGAAAAGGCCCATAAAAGGTTGCAGGTTGGGACACAGAATCCAGCTCGTCCCTTGGTTAGCTTCAAGAAGATGGTCTTGCACTGCAGGACGTGAATGTGCACACCCGTGAGCTAAGTCTATAGCAAAGTTGGTATGGTCTGGCCTTGGTAAATGGTGGTGGGGAGGGAGTGCAGACAAGGCTGTTAAATGCCGGTTGTCAGTCGCTGGGGGGCTGCAGCCTCCAGGGAGGACACCTCCAGCAGTGGCACCAGCTTCCCCTCCTGCTGAGAAAGCAGATCACCTGGTCTCAAAACCATCTAGTGCAGGTCTTGCCAGTGGCATCCTTCATCCCATGGGGAGAAATCCTGACATCTTTCATTCTCTCCCAGCAGCTTGCAGCCATTCCCTGCACTGGATTGTGCATGGCACGGCTGCATTGCTGAGTCGGATGTTCAGAGACCACCTTTCAGCAGCAACTTGGCTTTAGCCTGTGCCCCTCACTGGGCCAGCAGACATCTGTTCAGAGCTCAGATAAGCCCAGGTGAAAAGTTTAAGTGTGCTGCTGACAGAGAGATTTGTACTAAAATGTGGGTGGGAGCCTGAGTTAAGCCTGCGGTGAATACATGGTCTCACTCTAGATGATCTGTCACGAGAGTGGCAGATCCAACATGCATCAATGTGCATTTACTGTCCTAAATCACACTGTTCACACAAATCCTGTTGCTAGTGTCAGGAAAGAAAAATTAATAAAGCAGAGAGAAAATACCAGGTAAGGACAAGATGCAATGAGTGAAAATACATATGTACATCCGTAAGCACATGTGCACATCCCACACGTACACTGCGTAACGTAATTGCATTTCCCCTCATAACACCTTGTCGTGGTTTAAGTCTAGCTGGTAACAAAGCACCACGAAGCCACTTGCGCACTCCTCCCCCCCTGGCCCTGGTGGGATGAGGAGGGAAAATACAAAGAAAAGCTCGTGGGTCTAGATAAGGACAGGGAGGGATCACTAACCACTTATGGCATGGGCAAAAGACAGGCTCAACTTGAGGAAGAAACAAAATCAATTTAATTTACTACCAACCAAATACAATAAGTATAATAAGTAAAACCAAACCTTAGAACACGTTCCTCCCACCCCTCCATCCTTCCTGGCTTAATTCCACTCCCAGTTCTCTCTACCTCCTCCCCCCAGCAGTACAGGGGGACAGGGAATGGGGGTTGGGGTCAGTTCATCACACCTTGTCTCTGCCGCTCCTTCCTCCTCAGGCGCAGAACTCCTCACTCTTCCCCCTCCTCCAGCATGGGGTCCCTCACACAGGAGACAATTATTCACAAACTGCTCCAGCGTGGATCACTTCTGTGGGATGCAGTCCTTCAGGAACAGACTGCTCCAGCGTGGACTTTCCCGTCGAGTCAGCCTTCTTCAGAGGCACCCACCTGCTCTGGCGTGGGGTCCTCCACAGGCTGCAGGTGGGCATCTGCTCCCCCGCTCACCCGCATGGGCTGCAGGGGGACAGCCTGCCGTCTCACCATGGGCTGCAGGGGCATCAGCCTCCTCAGGCGCCCCTCCTCCCCCTCCTTCTTCACTGACCTTGCTGTCTGCAGAGGGGTTTCTCTCACATCCCACTCCCCTCTCCGCTGCAGGTTCCCCTTCTTAACTCTGTTATCTCAGAGGCGCTACCACCGTCGCTGATGGGCTTGGCCTTGGCCAGAGGTGGGTCCGACTTGGATCCGGGGAAGCTTCTAGCAGCTTCTCACAGGAGCCACCCCTGCAGCCCCTCCCTGCTGCCAAAAACCCCATCACACAACCCCAAAACACACCTTCAGGGAGATAGTTCAGTTTCAGCCACAAAATATAGCTCCAGTTTTCTTGGGTATGTCATAGATTTTGAGGTCTGTAGTTTCTAACTACCAGTTGATAGTTTGGGGTTGAAAGAATTACCTTCATTCATTTCACTGAGAGTAATCATTATGTGCAAAGCCACTGATGAAAATGATAACCTAAAAGAGGTCCACAAGTGAGAGAGAACCTCTCTGCCCCCTCCTGCCTTTACTCGCTTCCCACTCCTCGGTACTGGATTCCTTAACCTTTGC
The DNA here is from genome assembly GCA_013401275.1 of Pandion haliaetus. Taxonomy (NCBI): domain Eukaryota; kingdom Metazoa; phylum Chordata; class Aves; order Accipitriformes; family Pandionidae; genus Pandion; species Pandion haliaetus. Next base: position 32,446 of record VYZV01030266.1, read on the forward strand.
CACAACTTGCTGGTAAATAGTCTGGGCTAAAATTAGATATACAGCAAAGGGTAGGTGTTACCATCTGCTGCATGTTGTTAATTCTTGATGGCCTGATCACATCTATTTTTGATGTTCCTTATTAGCTTTCTGGGGAGAAGAATAGAGGGATAGGCCTCTAGTGCCACCATCAGTGATTTTCAGTATTTGCTGCTTTTCTTCAGTTGACAGCCAGCTTTGCCATGACAGAGGGTTTTTAGAACATGCTAGGTAAGACAGGAGACCATGGATACTTGTCTTAAACACACAGTAAAAGAACTGGCAGTGATGTCTGGATCTGCTTTCAGTTCATTTGGTAACCAGCATGTCTTCTTTCATAAAACTGTGGACCATTTTCTCTGCTGTGATCTTTTTTTTTGTTTTATGCAATAGTCAGATTAGAACTGAGCAATAATAGACTGTCCATCCATCTTGGTTGTCTGGCAAGACAAAACCTCTCCTGGACACCGAGCACATTTAAAAACCTATGCACACTGCAAATATAAGTTTAGAGTGGCAATGAGTGGCTGATAGCTATATTACCTGTTAAGCAAAATAAAGTTCTCAGCAAAATAAATTCTGTTCTATTAATTTGCTGAGGAAGTACCAACTGTACCTGCTAAGCATTTTTATTGTTTAGAGCCATAGAAATGCAATACTCTTGTCTCAGCTGGATTTATGTACTGTGACATTCAAAATCACGTGAAAGCATAAATAAATCTCAAGCAAATCTAGATCTAGCATTACATGAGACCAATTGCTGCAACCACCACAATGCACCACAACATTGTCTAGCAGAATGCCGTCCCTTTAAATTACATTATTTTAGACATTATCCTTCATTGCAGTGTTTTGATACCATCACTTCTGCTTTTTCTCATCTTGTTCTGGATTCTCCATTTTCATTCTTCACCTACAATCGTGCTCTCAAAGGTGGAGTAAGTAAACCAGAAAAGTGACTTAGCATACGTAACTCTGAGCCTCTTACTCAGTAATGGGCATATGAAAGGTGGTTCTTTAAAAACAACAGGTGAAGGCCTGAGTTGCCTTTCCTATCTTTTCCATTATACATAGCTAAACATTTTGCATTATGCACAGCTGAGCATACTGCCAACATAAACTGGGAGGAGAAAATAACTCCAAAATGAGCTCAGACCACACAAGCTAAACGGAATCTTCATCATAGGTAAAATTTTCAAGAAATAAGTGAAATGTTCATTAAAAATTTTAAAGGTTAGTGGCGGGGACTTCCTTTTTTAATAAAAGCTTGGCATGCATTACAAGTTTTCACCAGGAATCCTAACCTTTATACTGATCCTTTATTTTGGAATTCAGACTTTATGTAGACCTCTTACTTTTCTCTTGGAGATCCTCGTAAAAGCTCCTTCATTGCATGCTACCAGTTATCTCTTCCTAGAGTCCCTGTTGGTCATACTCAAAAATTCTCCTTCTTCTCCTAGGTGCCAGAGATTCAGTCTGACTCCACCCATGACAGTAAACTGCTTCTTCCTCTAATGAACGAGAAGACACAGCAGTCCAGCTCTTGCTCCCATTGAGCTGCTGTTCTGGCTGGGTGCCTCTGCCACGCTGACCTGTCTGCCCAAAGCCCTTCCTGAGAAAGCTTACTTTTGTCCTTCAAACTGCATGATACAGCCAAACAACCAAGCACTGCTCTTGGGCCCGGCAAGTATATTTGTTTTCAGCATCTCTGTGGTGAGTCACTGAGACAGATGTACTCTTCAGGGCTAGCAAAGTTGCATTGCCTTTTTATGAATAGCTGAGGTATTTGAAACTGCAAAACAGCTTCCCAGAGGAGGCAAGTGAGCCTCAGCCTGAGACGGCTCAGGCCCTCTTGGAAAACTCACTGCCTGGAAATGGTAGAAGGTAAGAAATGGCAACGGCAACTGTAAATGTCAAAGAAGAGGCTTGCTACTCACAAATGATACATTAAAGATCCCCATCCAGTGGGAGAACTGTATATGGTATTAAGCTCCCCCCTCCCCGATACAGAGCTCTGTTAGGTAGAGCTGGAATACTTGTAACTGAAGTAGATAAATGTTTTGGCTGCTTTTAGAAAGCCTCCTGAAATATTTGGTCTTTTTCAATCTAAACGGATTTATATCTCAACATGAACAAGCTATACTAGGACAAGCAGATAAAAGGGAATGTCTGCAGGTGAAAGTGTTAGCATAAAAGAGAAAGCATAGCTCCAGCACAGAGTGTGACCTAGAAGCGAGAATTGCTAGATACTTAGCTCACTATTTCTAAAACTGTGGTCTGTGATGTTTCTAAGGGTCAATAAAAGATATAAAAGATGTTAAAAAATGTTAGCTAGCAAGAGCAGCTGTAGTTCATTTCTACAGGAGGTGGGATACAAATGCAGATTATAACACGAGGCTGCAACATTCACAGGATGGGGAACTGCAAATACCCTTAACTGCTAGCAGCAGCTCAGTTCCTTCAAGGCAAAGGATTAAGTATAAACACATGCAGCCTGTAATTATGGTTTGGTTTGGTTTGGTGCCCCTGCAAGACATGGAAGGAGCTACTTCTGTTGCAGTGAGTAAAAAGGCTAGGGTCACATGGAAAAAGATGAGTCAAAAAATAGTCACAGATGGTTTAGAAAATACTACGCCTGCCTTATAGGGAGCTGTCTGTTGTTTTCTACAGTCCAAATAAGCTGTGAAATTCACAGAAGGAATCATCAGTGATGGGGAAAGTGGACAGCAGGAATTGTCAGGCAAAGGGCTATGTCTTTGCTCATGTAAACTAGCACAATTTCATCAACTTCAGTGAAACATCCCAAGTTCATACTAGCTGAGGTTCATCACATGTACCTCCAAGAAAAGCTATGCAGAAAGGTGGGAAAGAATAAAGGTCTTGCAAAAATGAAGTTGTCTCGTACAGTACCCACTGGGAGAAAGAAAACTAAGTACTTGTATCTGTAAATCTCACTCACACACTCCCTTCTCTCACAAACACACAAATACATAGAGTATGCAAAAGGATAAGGACTGTTTGCTAATTCCTGGCTATTGCAAAGATAACTAATCCTCCGTAATCAGATCTGTATGAAGCTTCCTTTTTTTCATAATAAAGCATTCATGTTACAGATGCCCTGACAGATTTTACCATCTTGCCATTTTATTGATTCTTAAATAGGAAAGCTATCATACTTCTGACTGCTTCTCATGAGGAGACTAATTAGATTATTTCATCATCTGGTTCATCAAAGCAGGAAATACTTAAGTGTCACAGCTGGTCTCAGACTAAATATCTAGTACCAAGATTTTAAATGAAAACTATTACATCTTCACTGGGTAAGCATTTCATAAATGGCTAGACAGTAAAAAATGATGAAGACAACAGATATCATCTCACATCTCTGGGCTGCAAAGGGAGTCTTAACTCCACCGGTGCATTTGGATTTATTTTCACTTGCTTTTGCTACTGCCATCATCAAANATGCCCTGACAGATTTTACCATCTTGCCATTTTATTGATTCTTAAATAGGAAAGCTATCATACTTCTGACTGCTTCTCATGAGGAGACTAATTAGATTATTTCATCATCTGGTTCATCAAAGCAGGAAATACTTAAGTGTCACAGCTGGTCTCAGACTAAATATCTAGTACCAAGATTTTAAATGAAAACTATTACATCTTCACTGGGTAAGCATTTCATAAATGGCTAGACAGTAAAAAATGATGAAGACAACAGATATCATCTCACATCTCTGGGCTGCAAAGGGAGTCTTAACTCCACCGGTGCATTTGGATTTATTTTCACTTGCTTTTGCTACTGCCATCATCAAAGAGGCTTTGCATAATGATCAGATCTGAAAAACTTAGAGAGCTATTTAGATTTCTGGCAAAGATTTATGACTGAGAATTAAAAACTCAGAGGCAACATCTTCATTTTAAGTGAATTCCCTCTTATTGATGCAACCTTTCCAAGCAGAGTACTCACCGCTGTGGAGGGATCAACTACAAGGAATCACATCCCCCATGGACAGGACCGATTCCACTGTCTGATCACTATTCACTGCCCATCGTTCCTCTCCGAATTTGTGGGATATCTTCTTTTGCACACACTGCTTTGTACAATAATCAAATCCTCCTGTAAGGAAACACGTGTGACAAAGCGAGATATTCAATTTTTTTGTGCTTCACCTTCTCATACGTGTATGCAGGGGACAAGAATACACAAGCTACTCATTTAAAAGAAGAATTTGCTCACCATAGAGATTTGGAGTGGAGTGAAATTGCCAACTATCACCAGAAGACAGTTAGCAAAACTCCTAGGCTTTGGAGGTCTACTTAAGACCTCAAAAAGAGCAGTGTGATAATGGGTAAATCATTTCCTTTAAAGACCACTCTCATGAAAATCCTATGTAAAAGCAGAGTCTTAGTATAATACCAAAACCTCAGTAACTTTGTTTGGAATAATATAATCCTGTTTCTCTTACAGATCTATAATGTCATTATGTAAATGGCTGTACAAAGTGATGATTACATCAATGAAATGAAATTGTTGTGTTAGACAGTTCCCAGGCTCTGTAAATGAGGCTTTTCAGCACTATAAAAACAGAAAGTTTCCTCCTATAATGTTAGGAGGAATGTTAACATTGCATTTTTTACTTTGAGGGCTATCACAATTAACCTTGAAGATCACAAGACCAAAACAATTATATATATGTGTGAGTTGCATCATGCAGTGAAAATTGTAATAATATTTAGATTCCTCTTATGTTCTGCACTTCCTTGACCTTATTAGAAATTTAGAAATCCTTGTAACTTTGCCTGCCTGTTAGTTGGTCAGAAATAGCTCTTTGTAGCACAAACCCTCTTGGTTTTTTTAATGAGTTATGCTGTAGGCATCATAAAATTTTAGATGGAAGTTTTGACTGGGTCACTTTGATGTGGGAAAATGTAATTTTTATGTCAGAACTGTCTCTTTGAAGTTATAGAGCCAATAGATGAACCATGAACCTCAGAAAAGGACACATACTTTCTTTCTGAACTCAGCCTAACTTTTGGAGTGCACAGAGAAAAGAAAGATACAAAGGTCCTATGGTTGAAACCACACGTTGAACAGTTTGAGGGCAGTAACAGTGTCATAAAAATATTTTCAATAAGCTGTCTCCTGAATTAATAGTGTATAACTGTTGCAAGACAATACTATTAAATAAAATGGTAAAATTTAGCTACAAACTTCAGTTAATGATCCTGTAAAATCATGACCCACATTGCTGATATTTTTAGCCTATTACGTTATTAGTAATTCTTTCCATTTCTAACTTATGTAGAATAATATTGCCTCCTTTAGGTGGATGAGAAAACTATGACATTTTTCTCTTTTTGGCCCTCATCTTGCAATTTCCATGAATAACGCACTTGGGAAATAAAGGTCAGAAATTAAATTCAGATTTTTGTACTTTCTGCAATTAACCTGTAACCAGCAGTGTGCAATGTCCACTGTGCTAACGATGCCAGCCAGGGGAACTGCACTCACTATTCTGTGTTGAAAAATGCTCCAAAAAGGCTAAGAGATGGATCTTTACAGATTGTAATGTCTCAAACATCTGTATGAGCGAGTCCACAACAATGGCTTAGAGAGCCATGAGCATTGCAGTGGCACTAGCTGTGGACTAGACTATGAAAGCGTACAGTTATTTTCTCATTATTGCGCTGCACTTTGGGCATCGGTTTCCACTTTGTTATTTCCTCTTTACAGTCCCTCATTTTCTTACACATTAACTGTTAAAGAAACACTGTTTAAGGGAGGAAAGAGAATGGAAAAAAAGAGGAGGTCTAAGACAGGCCAAGGTGAGAAATATCTCACAAGCTCCAGGTGCTTACAGGACTGTCAGCTCCACGAGGTTTAATCTGAGGCAAATAGAGGCAATGTTACAGACAAAATGAGAATGCCTGACCTCCCTCTTCCTCAGCAGAAGATGTTGCTTGGTTTTTATACAGAAAAGGAAAACTGAATAAGGGTGCCAATATTCCAACTAGCGATAATCAATACTGCTCTTTTATTTTAAGACAATTTACTTACTGACAGGGGAAAAAAGAAGACATGCCACTGCATATTGAATGTCAGGGGAAAAAATCTTACTCAAATATTTGCCTTCATAACATTTTATTAGTAGTACATTAACCATTAATACTATCTCCCTAGCTGATCTGAAAAAAAGTCACCTATATTCAGAGGCAGGGCTATCATTTCCATTAGAGTCATCAAATGAGGCCTCACTTTGTTCTTTTCTTATTAAACAGGTAGCACCAGAAAACTGATAAATAAAATTCCAGTTGTGGAAAACAATCCTGCTACTGTACTGTTGTTCTGTTTATCTTACTTACTGCTGATTCTTTTCCATCCTCATTCCTACAAATTGGCCAACACAAGGATTAACAGAGAAATCACACCTTTCTCTCATGTGGCTTGCACATTTTTATGTCCTTGTGACAGCAGCCAATTTCACTATTGCCACAATTTCAAATCCTCAACTCCAAGAGTGTAGCCACGTCGCAAATCAGATGCCTCAGGATGGCTGCACTTGCACATTCAATGATGCTGTTGCTTGTATTTACTAAGCAGTCCCTCTTTCTCCCCTCACCTCCAGCTACTTGTTTCCAACCCCATGCTACACGCTGTTATGTACAGTTTTTTGTGTGAACAGGTAACAAATCAATTCAAATTGGTTTTTCCTAAATCACACAATTTTACATCCAAGCCTTCCCAACAGTTACATGAAATCTAAGGCAATTCCAATAACACCAATGAGACTGTGATGTAACAAAATAAAGTTACTGATGTGTAAATGGATGCTTGATTGAAGCAAATCAGTTGAGAAACAGAAGATGAAAACGGAGAAAGGAAGAACTGAACAGCAATAACCAGAGCTTATGGAAAGTCAGACTTATTTTGTCATAAGTAAATGTCAAACTACTAAGTGAAATATGTAAATGTTCTGAAAGAGTAATAGAAATTTCAAATTTTCTTATCACAGGGAAAAGATTAAAAATGACACATTTCTTAAGAAATACAACACTGCGATTCCAGTGCCAAGATCCCAGTGACAATGGTGCCTCCCAGCGCTTCTCCTCATAGGACTGATAGGGAGCTATAAAGCTAAAAAGCCAGAAGGGATGACCACTGAGGAGGACTGCCTGCAGTATGGCAGCCAGAGTGCTTCCAAGTGAGGATGCCTGGAAACCCCAAGCATTTTGGGTCTCAGCCCCCCAGAGCAAGGCCAATAACTCTTTAATCCCAGAACAGCTCACGTGGCAGGCTCAGATCCAAAGCTGAAAGCCCAGGCTCTGCAGCACACCAGCAGAGTTGAACAAGTTTTGATAAAAAATGTTTGCAAGTGAAAACTGATTTTTTTTACAAAATATTCAATCCACCCAAAGAACAACCCTGATGGGGTGATAGCCTTACCTCCTTTATGCCAGCAATGAAAATCCTCACAGCTAGGCCCAGCAAGGTGACCCAACCTCATTAGAGCTGCTTTGATAGCATTTTAGTGATGCTAAGGCAAACTGAAGCTGCCGTAGGACCAGTGAACCCTCTGCATGCTTCCTGCGCTGTCAAGATGTGGCCAGGGCCATGGGAACCCACCTTGGCAGCTGCTCTGCTGTTCACTTATTGGTGTCAATGTTGGACCTTCAAAAAAACACCAATCTATCATGCAGTCCCCAGGCAAGCTTTTAAACCATGTGCATTATCGGGGCATCTCTAACCAAATAAAAAGTACTTTTTCCCCATAAGTTAGTAACACTGGGGCACTGACAAGTAGAAAGGCAAAGGTATTAAATTTCTAGCAATGCACAACTCTGGTTGTTATTCAAAGGACAGTATACTCCTGAGTCACACTATTCCAACAGATCAGCTTTGCATGTACACACAAATACACACACACACGCAATTATCTCTACAAAATACTGGCAGACCAGTCACCGTCCCAGTGCTGTCCAATCACAGCCTTACAAATGCTCTTCTCTCAAACCAGGCCGTAGACTTAGCATCTGTTGCCATGCCCTCCCACATCTGACGTCCAAGCCACAAACAGGATTATACCTGTTTTCTTCTCAGGTGATCACCACTTAGTCTGAAGTACTCAAGATGCCTTCTCCATCAGCAAAGAGCACTTGTGGTTGAGCCATAGACATGGCTTTCTGGGTGAGATGGTTTCCATTGTACTGTTCTGCATGAAGCTCACTTCTCTGTTCTCTTGGAACAACCTGTAAGACAATTTAGGAATGCTCTCTTGCAGGAGCATCCTCTCCCAAAGATCTCTAGTTAGAATGATCCATGCAGGTTGCTTCTGACAACCAAAACCTCCACTCACCCCTCCCAGCATGGTGATTTTTAACTGTTTAACAACTGCAGGCTCAAGCTTTGTCAATGCAACAAAGAATATTTTATCCCTAAGCCAGACATGTCCCTAACAAGACAAAGGCCATGCCTTGTTGTGTGGGCAGCAGCTTATCTCTACCTACCAGTTTCTCTTCTTGGTTGTTTTTTCTAACTTCCCACTAATCCTGAAATAACATCAGCATTCAGTTACCACCACTAATAGAAAATACCTAGTCATTTTAGGGAAGGGATTTTATGATGTTGTTGCCTGTAATAGCAGAGCCCTTGATTCACACAGGTCACAGCATGCACCTCTTCTACTGATACCAGCCCTGACCGAAGTACAGCAGGGCTCCTGATCATGGGAGTCTTCCCTATGGAGTCAGGGTGTATCCAGGGCACACAGCTAGATCAGAGAAGCATTTTTAGGTCCTGCAGATTAGACATTGGCTCTGTGAAACAGCAGCTCCTTTCCATGGCTGTGTTCTCTGCAAAAAAGCAATCCCCACACAGGTGAGGACTGAAGAGCATGAGATAGTCTTATGGATTTCTGTGGTGGGGTTTTGTGGTAGTGGGGGAGGGAGCTGCAGGGGTGGCTCCTGTGAGAAGCTTCTAGAAGCTTCCCCGGATCCAAGTCGGACCCACCTCTGGCCAAGGCCAAGCCCATCAGCGATGGTGGTAGCGCCTCTGAGATAACAGATTTAAGAAGGGGAACCTGCAGCGGAGAGGGGAGTGGGATGTGAGAGAAACCCCTCTGCAGACAGCAAGGTCAGTGAAGAAGGAGGGGGAGGAGGAGCAGGGGAGGAGGAGATGCCCCTGCAGCCCGTGGTGAGACGGCAGGCTGTCCCCCTGCAGCCCATGCGGGTGAGCGGGGGAGCAGATGCCCACCTGCAGCCTGTGGAGGACCCCAAGCCAGAGCAGGTGGGTGCCCTCGAAGATGGCCGTGACTCCACGGGAAAGCCTGCGCTGGAGCAGTCTGTTCCTGAAGGACTGCATCCCATGGAAAGGATCCACGCAGGATCAGCTCGTGAAGAACTGCAGCCCTGGTGAAGGACTCATGCTGAAGAAGTTCATTGAGGACTGTCTCCTGTGGCAGGCACCCCACACTGGAGCAGGGGAAGAGTGTGGGGAGTCCTGCCCCTGAGGAGGAAGGAGCGGCAGAGACAAGGTGTGATGAACTGACCCCAACCCCCATTCCCTGTCCCCCTGTACTGCTGGGGGGAGGAGGTAGAGAGAACTGGGAGTGGAATTAAGCCAGGAAGGAGGGAGGGGTGGGAGGAACGTGTTCTAAGGTTTGGTTTTACTTATTATTATACTTTTTGTATTTGGTTGGTAGTAAATTAAATTGATTTTATTTCTTCCCCAAGTTGAGCCTGTCTTGCCCATGGCCGTAAGTGATGAGTGACCCCTTCCAGTCCTTGTCTCGACCCACAAGTTTTTCTCTGTATTCTCTCCTCATCCTGCTATGGTGGGGGGGGGAGGAGTGAGCGAGCGGCTGCATGGTGCTTTGTTACCAGTTGGGTTTAAACCACAACAGATAGCAATGTGGTGCTGCACTAGGACACTTCTAATCATTACAACCCAAACATGTTACTGTGGCAAAACTTGTTTAGTCAAGCAAGAGCCACTAGACTGTCAGACCATTTGGAAAATGTTTAATAGTACTGTTCAATATCTTCATAAATGACATAGACAGTGGGATTGAGCGCACCCTCAGCAAGTTTGTAGATGACACCAAGCTGAGTGGTGCAGTTGACACACCTGAGGGATGTGCCATCCAGAGGCACCTGGACAAGCTCAAGAAGTGGGCCCATGTGAACCTCATGGGTTGGGGCAATCCCCAGTATCAATACAGGCTGGGGGATGAAGGGATTGAGAGCAGCCCTGTGGAGAAGGACATGGGGGTACTGGTGGAGGAAAAGCTGCACACGAGCCAGCAACATGTGCTCACAGCCCAGAAGGCCAGCCGTACCCTGGGCTGCATTGAAAGCAGCGTGGCCAGCAGGTCAAGGAAGGGGATTCTGCCCCTCTGCTCTGCACTGATGAGACCCCACCTGGTGTACTGCCAACAGCTCTGGGGTCCTCAGCACAGGAAGGATGTGGACCTGTTGGAGTGGGTCCAGAGGGGGGCCACAAAAACGACCAGAGGGATGGAACACCTCTCTTATGAGGACAGGCTGAGAGAGTTGGGGTTGTTCAGCTTGGAGAGGAGAAGGCTCCAGGGAGATCTTATTGTGCCCTTTCAGCATTTAAAGGGGGCTTATAACAAAGACGGGGACAAACCTTTTAGTAGGGCCTGTTGCAATAGGACAAGGGATAATGGTTTTAACCTAGAAGAGGGTAGATTTAGACTAGATAGAAGGAAGACTTCTTTTTACAATGAGGGTGGTGAAACACTGGAACAGGTTATCCAGAGAGGTTGCAAATGCCCCATCCCTGGAAACATTCAAGGTCAGGTTGGACGGGGCTCTGAGCAACCCGATCTAGTTGAAGATGTCCCTGCTCATTGCAGGGGGGGTTGAACTACATGACCTTTAAAGTTTCCTTCCAACCCAAACCATTCTATGATTCTATGAAAATACCTGCCGGCTGGGATACCACGAGACTTCTTTCAGCAACTTGAACAAAGTGGGTAAGTCTTAAATGGTATGTTGAGGCTAATGAACACAATTCTCAAGGCCTAGTAGCATTTTCCTCCTGTAATTTTATAGTTGTTTATGTAGTTTGGAAAACAATTTTCAAAGTCAACTCTTCACTGCTGCTGACACCTGCCTGAGCTGAATCCTATAAAGAGGTAAGAGCTGCTCACTTTTTTAATAATGTTTAATCTTGCAAAAGGAACTTCTCTTTTTCCACAGGAGTTTGTGCCTAACAATCACTATTCCAAAAACACATCTTACTGGTATAATTCTTTTTACTTTATAGAAGTTTAAAAATACAAGTAAAGGTCATATGTTAATTTGACATTTCAAAATCATACTCAAACCTGAAGCTTCATAAAAGTAAGTTTGATTATGACACTTGATGTACTCTACATATAGAAGCAGCTTAAAATTACTTCTTATTGCTTTATGAACTGAGATTATTTTGCAGTAAGACATAATTTTAAAAGGCTTTAAGCAGTGGAGAACCCCTAGCCAAAGAATTTTTTTATCATTGTCCTGCTCATATAACAGCAGATGTACCAAATAAAGTACTTCCTGAAAATTCTTGAGCATTCACAGTTCTCACTTCACCAAACTGCCAAAAAAAATTTAGAACTGAAAAAACTTCTCTTTTGTCAATGTTAGTAAAATACACATTTCACCTATTTTTCCTTGGAATGTGTGAATTTTAACATACCAAAATAGAAAAGCAGAAAATCTCTTTAGCAATGGGGGCAAAACCCCCATCATTTCTTAGGAACACTGAAGATGTGCATAATACCTAGGCTGCTACTTACCATATTCACCTTGACATCTCATTACTATCCTGTATTCCTCCATCCTTATCTTCTCCCTTGTTCTTTCATTTCTTACCAAGTTTGTAAACTCTTCAGAGTAGGTTTTCTTTTTTTTATATAAGGCTTGACATAACAGAGGGCATCTCTCCATCACAGAAGTAATACAGAGCAATTGATATAGATAATATTATTCTTTTATGAAAGGAAACTGTATCTTAAATTGTCCTTTTATATTAGCTGGCTTCACTCATCACTGATTTTTCAGTACGCTTCAGATTCTGCCTCAGAGGAATCATCTGACTGACACTGAAATATCTGATGGCTGGTTGGGGACAGCTGGGATTTTGGACAGCTAGAAAAATGTAAGAGGCTATTTAAATTATGAATTAAGCATAACAGGCCAATAATTATATTTAAAAGATGACCCTGAAACTATCAACTGCTAATACCATCACAAGATTTCCAAGTTAGCAACAGAGATATACTGAACCTACTCCTGAGAAAACCCAATAGTTTCAGGTTGGCTGCAGATGTAGAACACCACTTCTGTCACATTCACAAGGTTTTCTTCGTAGCCAGAGCGGTGACAAAGTAGCAGAGCAAACAGCTGTCTGAGGCACAATTTTGTACCTATTTATTACAGGATCAGGTAATATTTAGACTCCAGTCTTCAACTTTTGATTTCTAGTCTGAGAAGGTTACAGCCTGCCTGCACATGCCTTCTACATACAAACCATACTCAGGAGGCTGGATTCCCAGCTGCTGCAATTAGCTGCTCAGCTTCTGAGCACAGCAGCTCAGAAGACAGAGGAAGGGCTAGAAGGCTGTGACTTGCAAAGGGACTCCAAAGAAAAGACAGATTAAATAGGTCATCAATTCTTAAACAGCTTGAAGAAGGTCATTCCCTTAGAAGGGTTCTGCTGCATATCTCAAAGGATGAGAAAGGTGGTTTCCTGATCTCTAAGACTGTTCATCCCTTTCCTTCATTTGCAATTAAAAGATAATCTAGAGGCATTCATAGCATCGGGACGTGGAACAGATATCATCATTTCTTGTGCTGTTTTAGAGCGTACAAAGGGAAAATAAGATAATGTGCAACAGTTATGATTTATTCCATACTCACGTCTCATACTCTCATTTAGTACTGGATGAGACCATTTTGGGAGGGCAGGAGAATTCTGCCTGGGAATGCAGAAGCTCCAGGTAGGGAATGTCTTATAAAACTGAAAGCAAATAAAGAACCTTCTTATCCCTTATAGTTGTAGGTAAGGTTACTTATGTACTGACAGTTTAAAATGTAGGCTAAATAAAATCATGCAGCATGAACTGTTTTGCTTGGTAACTACTTTCACCACTACATTATTTACTTATTTTGAATATATGTTTAACTGTTGGGGGCAGGGGGATGGGGGGTGGGAAGACAAAACCATTTTCCCTGTTTTGCTAACTCCACTGCTCCAATAGGCAAAATGTGAAATTGAACAGTAATACAGAAAATGGGTCTGCAAATAAGACACTGGCAAGTTTTTATTTTAATTTTTATTATAAAATTATTAAAAAATAAACTGCTAACATTTAAAGCTTAATTTAAAAACCTTCACAGCTCATCAGACTTCCAAAAGGGAAACTCATGTAAGGAAGGTACACAATGCATTTTGTTCCCCATTATAAACAGAACTTAGGAGCTTGCAATCTGGAAAATCAGCTTGTCCAGCAGCTTTGCCTCTACTGCTGCAAATGTGTAAGTGGCAGAGGCTTCATTAAGTCTCTTTTTTATTTTTCAAAGCAAATCTAAGGACAAAGGACACACAAAGTGTACCATTCTTAAAAAAAAAAAAATCAACACATTTTTATGCTAGCTGAAAAATACAGCTCACTGGCATGGCTTTTTAATGTTCCAAGACCATAAGGAAAGAGAATTTTTAAAATACTTATAATCTGTTAAAATTTCAGTTAAATCTAACAGCTTCATATGCAGAATTTGTAAGATGTAAATGATCAGTCTCAACAATGTATTCAAACAATTAACACCATATACAGAAAGATGGAATTGCTGACTGGTTTAAAAAAATAATTTTACATAGGATGCGGTCAGTGAACAATTCATTTGCCAATTAACCCAAGCACCGCTCCTTTTATTTCGTCTGAGGTAGACAGATACAAACATATAGGAGGATACACTGTCTTCATAATTATTTTAGTTCAAAATTCACTGTTTTGCAAATAACAATCTTCTTTAAGGAAACATGCAATTCAGAACTGTTTACTTCCATTGCCACTCTTTAAAAATAATACATCATCATTCTTTTAAAATAATACATTACAAGTACAACACTGTAGCACTTATGATGCTCAGATTTCATAGCTGCAGTGAGAATACTTTAAAATATCTTTCTTTTTTCAAGGTTTGAAAAAAACCAGGGATGGACTTACACTCTAACATCAGTATTTAAATATCTCAATATCGTCAGAATAAAGGACCAGCTTGTACAAATGGAGATACCATTAAGCAGATATCCTGTCACTTCAAGAATTTTAACTGCAGTGCAATTGGTTTTATTTCTGTTACCTTCTAAGTGCACCACCAGTGACAAAGGCAAGTTCAAGAGCCTGCTGGAAAGGTGCAGAATTTCACAATTAAGCTACAAGACCCAACTCAGGTTTCATTCTGCAGAAGAGTGAAATAATCAATGTGCTGAAACTTCAAAACCTCGTTTCCCCAGCTGGTCCAGCCAGGCTGTAGGTTCCGAGCAAACAACTCCAAGCATTCCACATCTGGCTTGATAAAATCTGCCAGAACCCCTGTGCAAGAGAAGAAAAAGAAGATAACAGTGACAAAGGTACAAATAACAATAGTAAACAAATAAAACTTCCCCTGTGCTGCTGGTGGATGAAAAACCAAATGTTTCATTAAAAAAAAGGAGAGACGGCAAATTAATTTCAGGGGTTTCATCAAACAGCTGGACTATTTATAGTGAGAAAGTAATTTTAAATAAGTGCCCTTGAGAGTCTGAACAATACTGTCAAGGCCTTCAATAGCCTTGATTTATTGGCTTTCATTTAGAGAAAGGGAATGAGGATTTATTTCAGCCTCTACATAGATGAGTTCTGAATTTTTCACTAATATCAACCAAACACCTAAAGACTCACTTAGCTCCTATAACACGGGGGCAACATTTCTAAAAATAAATAAATAAAACCTTTCCTTAATTAAGATCACACTCTTTTCCTCTGCATCTTAAAGGGGATAAAAGCGTTTTTTTGATGACGACTGTTAAAAGGTAAAATAAGAAACATCGGTTAAATAAGCATAGCACTAAAAGGGCTATAAAAATGCAGGGACTTCTTTTTCCCCAATACCAACTTGGCAAGTGAAGAAATATTTATATAACTGTGTTCTTTCATTCAGTAACATAAATCTCAAATTTCTTCTACAGTTGGGCATTTTTACTGCTTAAACCCAAATAAATAGATGCCTGTCATTAACATCAATTGTGTCACCGATTATGACTGGTATTCTTGGAGTGATAGAAACAGATCTCGCATTTCACCTGGAAAGTATTATTGCAAACAGTTTATTGTTAAATGT
Organism: Pandion haliaetus; assembly: GCA_013401275.1. Lineage (NCBI taxonomy): Eukaryota > Metazoa > Chordata > Aves > Accipitriformes > Pandionidae > Pandion > Pandion haliaetus. Next base: position 47,860 of record VYZV01030266.1, read on the forward strand.
GTTACTCCTCATACAGAGCCATTCAGTTTGTGGCTGGGTCAGACAAATTCTTAACTAGGTTTCAGGAAATAGCTAGAAAGGTATTATGTATAAAAATATATACAAGAAAAACAAAGGAGGCAGAAAGACTGAAAAACATATCTATACTAAAAATTACATGTAAAGTCCTTATTTTTGTTACTGAGGACAAAGAAGAAAAACTATGAAACTATTTCTCTTTCCAGGGGATATCTTGGTCATTTTTTATCAGATCTGCCAGTGGTTTCTGAATTTCTGTAGCTTAAAAATACAGCTCATAAATCCAACATTATGTTGCTTAACTCAGTCTCTTCAGACATCATCATTGCAGAAAGCAAAAATACATCCAATCAGCATACATGAAAGTATGAGATGGAATGCTTTTTTTTTTTGGCGGTGCAATCCAAGTTCTGACTTTTTGCATCAAGTTTGCCAGTCACAGACTCCCTGCAGGAGACCCCAGCTGATTTTATCATGGATTGCTCCTGTTGCAGAAAAATGAGCATCGACTTCACTTTCTAATAAGTGTTAACCAACCCCAGATGCATTTCCTACCTACATGATCACCTCTTCCAAAGCTTCAATCCATTCAAAACTTTTTCATAAATATTCTGTAATAGGTGTTTCCAGACTTTCTTGTATTTTGGCACGGCATGTAAATCTATTCTTCTTCCCCCAATCTTTAACAAACGTCAAATGAATGTCTCAGATGGTTATCAAGGCAGCTTTTAATCTAAAAAATACTGCTACCAGCAGGAAACTTATTCTAAAAACCTGCTGCTTTTAGAGGCAAGCTAAAATGGTTAAACAAATCTAACATTTGCAGAGAAGAGTCTGGGAGGTTTAGAGGAAAATGTACATTCTGACAGAAAACTTGCTTCACTGAACATTGCTGTTTGGTGTCACAGGAGTTCATCTAATTAGACACCACTTATGAGTAGCTGCTTTTATACCATTTTGCAAACCCAACATATTAAAAATAAAGGTGGTAAAGTTTATTGTTCTTTTTCCATACTCTACTTAGTTAAGGATTTCTTGTGCACAATTTGCTGCCAACGTGATCAGACAGATGGAGTACCTCTCCTAAGAGAAAAGGCTGAGAGAGTTGGGGTTCTTCAGCCTGGAACAGAGAAGGCTCCGGGGAGATCTTATTGTGACTTTTCAGTACTTAGAGAGGGCCTATAGGAAAGATGGGGACAGACTTTTTAGGGTAGATTTAGACTAGATAGAGGGAAGAAATTTTCTATGATGAAGACGGTGAAACACTGGAACAGGTTGCCCAGAGAGGTGGTAGATGCCCCATCCCTGGGAACATTCAAGGTCAGGTTGGACAGGGCTCTGAGCAACCTGATCTAGTTGAAGATGTCCCTGCTCGTTGCAGGCAGGTTTGGACTAGATGACCTTTAAAAGTTCCCTTCCAACCCAAACTATTCTATGACTTTAACAAAGGTCTTCCAAAAATCTATTTTCTTGATCATCTAAGAAAGCCCATCTTGCAGAAGGTTGCACTTTTTTCCACAGAAAAGAAGGGAGAGACTATGGAAAGCAAAGTGTCAAAACTTTCAATAATCTCTCTGTGAGCAGATCCTGACATCTGTAGAATATTCTTTTGACCCTAGTAGGCACAGAGATCATGTAGAGCTTATTGCAGAGTCGGGCTTTATATGACTTTTTTCCCCCCCTTCCATATAAAACCAAAATAGAACCTTTTTATGCTTTATATAGGCTTCTAAGTAGAGGAAGCAATTTTTTAGGTGACAAAATTTCATTAAGAGCACACCAGTAATGTTGATGTTTGTTCTTAAAATGATGATGTAAAAAATATCATCACAGCACTAAGTCCAGTAATCAAAAGCAGTTTTACTAAGTACCAAGAACTTCCATGCCTGAGGGAACAAATTTTAAAAGCACACTTAGGATGTTCAACCAAGCTCAAAGATTGGTTCACCAGAAAGCAAAAAAGAGGTAGCCAAAAAAACGGGTCAGTTCAGCAGAAGCAAGAAGCTTGTGCCAATCTTTGGATCGATTTGGTTATAGAATTTAAAAAGGAAGTCCCAGGAATCTCCCCCTCTCCTGCTGCCAGAGAAAGGGCCTTTTTTAAAGTCAGAGGGTTTTTTTAAAAACAGAGACAGATTACATATAATTCAAGATCAAATTATAGTATGATTTTTCATTGCTAGGTTGTAGGCATTTACATAATCACATCAGGCAGTAGCTTGCACTGCAATGGAAATTACCATATCAAGAGGGCAATAACGTGGCTGTATTTTGTTGGCATAAAATCTCATTACACTGGTTTCCTTAAAATAAGAAAAGTCAGTGTTCAAGTTACAAATTATAGCTTCTTTGTTAGGCTTTTATACCACCAGAAGGCTATCTTAACACACATGGATCTGTCTGGCAGCCCTTAAGAAAACTCTGGAGTTTTTTCCTCTGAAAACAGGTTAGAGGACCTATATCAGTAGAAAGATTAAATATTAAGTTTTCCTACCATAGGAATAGATTTTAAAAAAAAAAAGCCAACCACACAATTACTTCTATCCACTTACAGGTACCACTTAAGTAGATGATAAACAGATTATTCTTTATCACTTGCAGGTGTCATAACATCACTATGACAGCAACTCAGGCACCTATACTTGGGCATCTAATGCCCTATGACACATGAAGCTAGCACAAAGCCTGCTGGTAGATATAACTGTGGTCTTCCAGAAAAGCCACTTCCTTCTGAAGTGCGATCTGGCGATCTAGTACCTACCATAGCTGCCTACTCTTAATCCCAAACATGTATTGAAGATGCATGCCGCTAAAAATGTTTACATAAGCAAAAGGAGGAATCATTTTTGAAACAAGGAACGGTTTCCCTTTATCTTTTGAAATTCCATTACCTAAATAGCAAGTTCTGCATGGCAGATTGGAAACAAAGTGAAAATGACTGTTGGCTTTTCACTGTCTGATTTGTAAGCCATGCAAAGCACAAACATGACTGAACTCATTTCATAGTAACCCTTCAAAAGAGTCTGCAGAGTAGAGGTCCTTATTGCCCAGTTTGTCTAATCCCTGAATAGAGTAGGACCAGAAAAAGATATGAGACTCAGCACAAAGACAGCTTTACAATTTCTGCATCCTTCCTGAGCTTCAAGTTAAACCTAGATGTTGATTCACCTATAATTAGTCTAACAGTAAGGGCTTACAAGGTGCATAAGGAAACAAAAGGCATTTACTACTTTTTACTTCCAAAACCACTTTTATAACGTGGCCTAACAAGCCAGGGATGCCACAGGAGGACAGAGTTCCCAAGATTTCCCATTGCACTCTTCTGCTGGAGATATGCAAAGCGGCTAGAACACAGCCAAGAATTAATTCCAATGTTTTTAGGCATACTCCTATATGACAATTTTATTTTCTAACAGTAAACATACATACTTAAAAACTAGAGGAGAAATGGCTATAACAAGAAGGATCTATAAAACAGGAAAAGCAAAAAAGGTGTTTCAAGTTCTACATTACTTCACATCATCTGCGTAACAGAATACCTTCTATGTCTTCTAAGAGCAACATTGAATTGAATTAGGAAGAAAACCTGCTGTTATTTGCATCAAAACCAGGAGTAATAAAATTTCATTTTAACACATTTGCATAAAGAAGCTTAAGTACATTTACAATGACATATTAAAACTCTAAGCATTGAACACAGCACATGCATCACCAAAAACCCCTACGGTCACAATTTCATGGTTAAATGCACTGTAGGAACCCAAGCATCTTGTTTTGATGGCTTACTTTAATTTACATCTTTCTCTTCCCCCAGAGAGATAAACTGTTATAATAAGTCATTAAGTGGCTACACATGTACCAACATACAACCTTTATAGTAGTAATAAGAAATCAAGTGCCAGACAGCATCAGCACATACTAACATTTTTGGCTTTGTTACTACTTAAACAAAGCATAAAGAATGTGTGTGACTCATCAAGTGTCCTTCTCCCCCATTGCCAAATCTCTGCTTCTCTTCAAATTTCTCCTGAACCACTCCAGGATGTGGCCCAGCTGCTCTCTACTGGCCACTTGAGAATATTGTCCCGTCATGAAAGTGATACCCTTTTACAACACTGAAGTCAAAGCATCAGCAATTAGCTTTTGTCTTATGATCTACCTTTTCATTCCATAACCATGTTATGAATGGAGTTGCCAAAACTGTAAGATACACGTGAATTTTATAAAAAAAACTGTAAATCACTGATATTGCTCAACCGCAAATTCATTTTTCAAATAGAAACACAAATGCTGCACAATGGTATCAAATCCCAGCATTCAAGACTCAAGAAATATGTAAATTAGCATGGACAATTTCTTTTAAAACCCATTCAGGATCACCATTTATAAAGGATTCCCCAATATAGTCTCTAGATTCTGTCCTACAAAAGAATTGTTCCAAGGACCATTCTGGTACTAGAATTCTCTATAATACATACAAACTGCTGGTTTGCACCCTCGGATACCTCAAGTTTCCTCTTTCTGTCTGAGTGTGCTGCTAAGTATTGGTTTTCTGAAGAGGCCCTAGGTGGCTGTCTCACAAATCACTACCCTACCATTCATTATCTTAAATCAACACATATACTTCCTGCTATAGCCCTAATCTTAAAGATGTGGCTTCAGAACTGCAAAAAGATCCTCCTAGCCTTTTTTTAGCTACCCAAAGTATGTGTCTTCTACTGTTTTTTTAACAGGTATATGTGTGTGTATATATATGTAACTACAAGCCCAAAATACAAATTTTAGAGCTTCCATGAACATATAACAACTGTCCAGATCAGCTTCCTAACTGAAGTTGTTCTGTTCCTTGGAAACAGAAAAAGGAAAGCATGTCAGTGAAGCAAACTGTGATGCCTCTCCTCTCCAGCAGCACTATGTATTTCTTCTACCTGCCTTTTCTGATGTGATTACACAGCACCACGTACACCTGGAATATTTGCAGATTCATCATCAGTTTTCCCCTTGCGGGAGGATTAAACCATTTTTGTGAGAGGTATTAAATATGTTTCTTACCGTAGCATTGTAGGGCACTCAGGTGCTATAATGATGAAAGTAGTACAACTTTCTACTGATGAAATTAGTTAGAGTGCTCCAGAACAATGTGCAAAAGGTAACATAACACACAGAAATCTTCAAATCCTTTGGACTAAATTCTGAAAAGTTGAATTTATACCCACTCTAACTGGCTGGCTGGAGTTACTGCATCAGCTTCAGTAAATTAAATACAGCTCCTCAGAAATAAGCAGGGCTGTCCTGGGTTCAGTTGGGATAGAGTTAATTTTCACAGGAACCCGGGAGGGGGCACAGCCAGGACAGCTGACCTGAACTATTCCATACCATGTGACATCATGCTCAGTATAGAAATGGGGAGCGGGCTGAGGGGAGGCTCTCTGCTCTCAGAGCATCGGGTTCCGGGTGCTGAGCAGTTGCACTGTGCATCACTTGTTTTGTATATTCTAAATTAGTACCATTGCTGTTGTTGAAACTTCTCTTTTTGTGTTGTCCCAGTAAACTGTCCTTATCTCAATCCACGAGGTTCTGTTTTTTGGGTTGTTTTTTTTTTGTTTTTCTTTTCTCCTTTCTGATTCTTCTCCCCATCCCACCGTAGGGGGGCAGGGAGGAGTGAGTGAGCAGCTGCGTGGTGCTTTGTTACTGGCTGGGCTGAAACCAGGACAGGGGCATTCCCTGTTTGTTGCCTACTGTTAACAGTTTTAAGTAAGTTTTTGGATTTAAAAGCACAACTGTACTGCAGGTGTATAAGCGACTTATGCAGAAAAAAAACCATTTCTTTCAGGATGACATAATAAAGAAAGAGGTTTCTGCTTTTATTAACTAAGTAGAAGGTATCCTATTTTATATATTCCCAAAGTTCGTCCCCACCCCGCAAGGTACTTTAGGTCATTTGGCATAACTTCGTACATACAGTATCTGTCAACTGTTCATGCAGCATTTAAAAAACAAATTTCAAAAATGCAACTTTCTTTTACATGTCTACCCAAAATACTCACACAATAATGCTTGAAGTTCTACTTTTCACATTGTTTTTTAGAGACTAAGACTTAGGTGCCTGACAACATTTTTAGAAACGTTGAGGAACCACAAGTCCTGTTGAGCAAAATTGCTTGGCATATGGGAAATTAAGGCACTTCATATATAAAGGTATTTCATTCTAGGTACATAATTTCAGATATCCAAGTCTGCCCTACAGAACCATTATGCAACAAAACAAAACATACCAGTCAGAGGTGGTTTATGTGAATGCAGGCTGCAGGGTATGCTGACAATTAATTTATGTTCTGGAATCGGAAGTACATCTTCAGACTTCCTGTCGTATAAATCAGAACAAGAAAAGAAGTATGAGAATGAATACCACCAAATGTGATGCTGCAGCTCTCACAGAGCTACTTCATATGGGTGCTAACACGCAGAAGGTTCATTCACAGTCAAATGTCAGATAAGTCTAAGGGAAGTTAAATGCTGCTCAGACGTAATATATAAAAGGACAGTTTATGAAATCACTGAGGCTTTAGACAAAACGTGGTTAACAATAGCCATAAAAAGCCACTGAGAACAATGTAGTTCATGTGTAGAAAAGCACCAGCATCCCCAAAATGGCATCAGCCTGTGCCAAGGACTCATGGTCCAAGAGAACCTATCAGCAAAGGAAGCCCTGTCCACAAGGCTTTTATCCGAGCCAATTCCCCAACACAGACAGATATAAAGAACAGACAAAGGTTTCCATCCTTTAATCTCACTAAAGCACTCCCTTATCCCAAAGCTATTAAGGCTATTTTCAGTCCACAATCAGCCAAAAGATGATGCCAAGAGAAGATCTGGGGACATTATACTGTATTATGAACAAGTGATATATACAAAGAGAATCCTAGCAGCCTCAAAAAAGACATTTACCATAAATATCCTGGCATACCTTAAGGCTTCCTTTACGCCTCCTTGAACTCTTCCCAACACAAGAACTTCATAGGGCTTTTTGTGTAAAGAATCCAAAGGCAATACAAATTCTCCAGCTCTAGTAATCTAACACAAAGGAGTTAAAAATACACAGTGGAAGATTTTCATACACAGCTTTTCTGAGACATTTGCTTTGATAAAAAGGAAGACACTGATGATACCATACCTTTGAAATACAAAAGCACATAGTAGTAAATACACAAAGTATAAGAATATTTATTAAGTGGCATAGTGCAAGCCCTCTCAGTCTCCAAGAAAACAACAAAACAAATTGAGAACTTACTTTTACCCAGTGCCACTCAGCAAGTGTTTTCACAGACCAATATGGGTAGAGTTCATCCTTAACAAAACGTAAGTGCTTCTGCCTATTAGTCACCCACGTGACTACGAGACAATTTGGAGCAGCTAGCGCTGGTACAGGAATCTGCTTGATTTGCCATGAAGACAAGTGGCTGTATCTATATGCGAATACAGTGAGAAAGCAAGTTAGCATGCACCAAATATAAAAATTGCAAAGCAACACAAATGGATAAAGAAATTAACACAGCCAAGACATTTCAAGAATTAGCTCCTGACGAGTCATAAAAATGGATCAAGACTGACACCCAGCGGCCAAATCTTATAGAATCTGATATAAAATCCTTAGTGTATGTACTTAAGTTTTACTGAGCAGAACCTTTAACTACATATTTCTACTATTCCCCCAAATAAAGTATTATGAGTTGTGATTCCGAAGAAGTCTAAAATCCCACGTTTAATTTAATAACTATCATATGTAATTCAATACTCTCATCTTTTTGCCAGAACAAAGCTATTTAGTCAAAATAGCTCTTTAGTCAACGTAACTTTATTCACTTTTCATAATAAGCAATCCCACTTCTGAATGAGAATGACAAGTGAGTCATTTACAAGCGCAAGGACAACACTAATTTGACTGCAAGTTAAAAGGTCATAAAAGAGTAATCATTCCTCCAATTATTTTCCGAAGTTATTCATTATTTTTAAATTACCATTCACGGCAAATTTTTGAGCTAACTGTATGCTACATAGGTGAATACAGTATGCTTTCCAGATTCTGTCCTGTTCTACCATTTTTTTGATGATGCTAATCTACACTATTAGTGATTTGCAATTCATGGAACCTACACATTGCAGCATCAAAAGCATTGGCACACTGCCTATTGGAATCAACAGCCACCATCAGGGTACCTGGGATCCCTATACAATGCAACAGTGAGAACAACAGTGAGAAACAGGTAACAAGGATAAAATCCAAAATACCTCTTGGACTAGACTGCCCAGAGAAAACAAGATTCAAAACCCAGATGTGAAATGCTTAACAAAGATTAGCCATCAACAAGGTAACTAACAGCAGTGATAGCTCTTCCACATTTTGCCCTTATTTTTTAAGGGAGAGAGGGTCTTGCTGGCTAATTCATGCTTGTGAATAACTAAAATTTTCCTTTGAGTAACTTACATAGTTAAGAGAGACACTTGAATGAGTTTAACTCTGAGTTTCTAGAGGTGTCTGTAGGGCTTTCAAAGTAAAACCTACTAATCAGTCTCTGCATCTTCAAATTACATCTTCATAACTGTTATGGGTTTGTGTGGCGCGGTTTTCTTTGGTAGTGGGGGAGGGGGCTGCAGAGGTGGCTCCTGTAAGAAGCTGCTGGAAGCTCCCCTGGCGCCAAAGTGTCAGACCTGCCTCTGCAGCCCAGACAGTGAGTGACGGTGAGACCGCCTCTGGGAGAATATATTTAAGAAGGGGAACCGGCAGTGTGGGGGTTGGGAAACGTGAGAGGAACATCTCTGCCGATACTGGAGTCAGTGAAGAAGAAGGGGGAAGAGGGGGCGCCTGAGGAAGCTGATGGCTCTGTGGCCCGTGGTGAGAAGGCAGGCTGTCCCCCTGCAGCCCATGGAGGTGAACGGTAGAGCAGAGGCTCCCGAAGATGGCCATAACTCCATGGTAAAAACCGCGCTGGAGCAATGTGTGACTGGACAGCTGAAGCCCACGGAAAGGACCCACGCCAGGGAAGTTCGGGAAGAACTGAAGCCCGTGGAAAGGACCCACGTTGGAGAAGTTGGTGAAGGACTGTCTCACATGGGAGGGACCCCACGGTGGAGCAGGGGACGAGAGAGGAATCTTCCCCCTGAGGAAAGGAGCGGCAGAGACAAGGTGTGGGGAGCAGACCCCAAAACCCATCCCCTGTTCCCCTGCGCCGCTGGGGGGAGAAGGTAGAAAGCACCGGGAATGGAGCTGAGCCGGGAAGGCGGGAGGGGTGGGGGGAGGTGTTCTGAGGTTTGGTTTCCCTTCCCAATACACTTGTGTGTTTGATTTGATTTGATTTGTAGTAAATGAAATGGATTTTGTTTCTTCCCCAAGTTGAGCCTGTCTTTTGCCCGTGACCATAAGTGGGGAGTGATCCCTCCCAGTCCTTGTCTCGACCCACGAGCCTGCCTTTGGATTTTCTCCTCATCCCAACGTGGCCAGGCGCGGGAGTGGGGGTTGAGTGAGCGGCTTCGTGGTGCTTTGTTACTGGCTGAGCTGAACCCGAAACCACGACAATAACAAACTTCAAAAGCTACAGTAGACATTATTCTAGAAAGTTGTAAGGCCATTATTTCCTGTCTGTCCTTCTTTCACATGAGTACAATCCTATGGTAATCAAAAGAGCTCCACTGGCATAAGCCTGATGTTACTCAGTGGAGAAGGAAGCCCATAAAATTTTAAGTTAATGACTTCATAAAGTTCCTATTGTACTTGAGGATTTTACTGCTGCATTAGCACTTTCTCTCTTCTACCCATCAGACTGAAACTCAAACTACAGCTCAAATTAAAAAAAAAAAAAAAAATTAAAACCCTAAAACTTCTACATAGGACCTCAGTCCTAGAAATACATATTTATCTAGTTTTATGCCCACTGAAGCAACCCTAATAATTTCAAATTAGTATCTGCATGATCTGGGCCTTACAAAACAGTTGACTCCAGTCTTTCCTTATAGGTCTCAAGGAGTAACATTCTCTCACCAGTTCGGTAATTTAAGATCTACTCTTGCAAATATTTTGTACTCAAAGTATCCAAGCCAATTCAGTGAAATCCCCAAGACACTTCATAGACTTGAAGGTAGGCATGTGCCAAAATATTTGCTAGTTTAAGCTACAGTCTCACAGTTCTATTGCTCTTGGATTGCATCAGTACATTAAAATGTTAATTACCCGTTGTAAGCCAAGATGACAGTTTGTTTGATTTTACTGTACAATTTACCTGTTACTCCTTTTAACAGACTTGTTCTCCCATGGTGGATCAATCACAATTACATCATATTTTTTCTTGTCTGGGAAGTGAAATTACAGAAAAAAAAAAAAGCCAGTAAATTATTTTTAAAATAAATCAGTTAATACTGATAAAGGCTTAACTACTCACATACAGATGACATTTAAAGAGCCAACTATGCAGCAAACCTGCAACTTTCTTCTGTTCTTTCCAAATAAGAAGTTAATAGCTTCTAGCATACTTGTTTTAATTCAGATAATGATATACTTCAGAGATTTTTAGGCTGATTACCTAAGGAAAGGACATTTATGTGATCTGTGTGAGATCCCTCCAAGAAATTCTGAACATCTTGGGGACTTTCAGGAAAAAAAAAAAAAAAAAAACCAGAAAAAACCCAAAAAACTGATAGCAGAGTGCAAGTCTCAAAGATTAAAATTTCTCTGAGTTTCCTAACAAAAGCTATGTAATAAGGCACCCAGCTGAGTGAAAGGCTGTGGCCCTGAACGCAAGATTCCTGTCCTGTTTGATCTTTCAGCAGGCCAACCGGGACACGCAGAGCTCCAAACCAGCCCTGGAAAAAAACCCTGCAAAACTGTGTTTTGCACTACTGGAGGTGAAGAGAGACAGACTGCTAGACCCAGTGTACGAAATGGTGATTAATGGACAAGACAAAGAGAACTGAAAGAGTTTTCATGGGAGATGCTGGGTTTACTTTAGTTGGAGGACAAAAGAAACAGGACATATCCATGAAAAAACAGGACTCTCCAATTTTGTTTTTCCCGTAGAACATATTTGTTCCTTCATTGAGTCTGATGCTAATTATTTAAATAGCTAATAAGAACAGCTTAATATTTAATGTCTATTAAATTGCTTTCTACATCCTATTCCTTTATTAACATTGGAGGTGTTATCCTGACAGTGGGCTGATGAGCAAGAAGTTATTTCTCTTCAATGGACAGTAGTTTGGGGGTTTTTTTTGAGGAAGTCTAAAGTCACGGCATTATATTAACATTCACTGTTGGTTACTTCAAAAACATTTTCTCAAATTTCCTGGACTGCTCTCTGACCACCAGGAGAATCCAAACAGCTGTGCATAGTGATAGCACAGTGATAGTGATCTTCCTTCTTTCATACAGTTGAAAACAGCTAACTGGCTAAATTCTGGACTTCAAATAAAATTATTATTTGGATAATAAGATTCCACCTCCTGCATGTCTTCTTAACTGAAAAAAAAATAAATAAAAACACTGAATATCTAAGTTGCACATCAGAAGGGAGGAAACATACATAACTAACAAATCTAAAATTACTGATTAGAGAGAAGAGCAGTAATGCCCAGCTCTTGCTCACAGGCAACATCTCTCCTATAAGACTGATGAAGCTTAGCTGCTGCTGGTGCTGATTATAATAATAATAGTAATAATAATGGTCAAATTGAAAGCTAATGGAACAGTGAAGTACAGTGAAGACTGTCACATGTTGTCAATTTAAAGCTTTCTGCATGGCCCGTTAAGGCTGGGGATACTGGCTTGGATAGCTTTTGATTTACTTTTACAGAGGAGTTACTAATTCTAAAATCCCACCACTTCCCCATCACTGATTTTGGCTTAAGCCAATACTCTCAGCTGTGAAATGTAGCAGCTGAGAGGTCAACTCATGTTTACTACTCATGCTCTTGCTAAAGTGGCATTCACCTCCAGCTGGGTGCAGCAGCACTCAAACTGTTATTTGTCTTCTCTGGAGCACACTGGGATTAGTTTCACAATCAGTTCATGCCAATCTAGATAGACCCTGCCGCTGAACAGGATCAATCTGTAAGGNAGCTAGTCCCAATTTGATGCGTTTATATGACTTCTGTACTGACAGTGGCTCGGAACACACTCTTAAACTGTCATATTTTGGCTTAGATTGTTAAAGGAGCCTCCTGGAGATAGATAATCCCCCTGTAACATGAGCTCCTAACCACTCACGATTCCTTTGAAAACCCTTACCTATTTGCACAAAGTTAGAAATACCACTTTGAAAGCTTGCAGCAGCATTTCCTATCAGTGTCATGCTGTATATTAAAATCTCTTCATTGAGTCCTTAGTCATCTTGACATTAACTACCCTTCTCAGGCAAGAGAGAAGTGGTAAATTCTAATGCCTACAGATACTTACAGTTTAGCAGGGGCTGTAAACACGAAATATCAGATAAAAGAAAACTGCTTTTTGGTGGCACCAAGTACTTCTGCCCCATTAACACAACTATCTTTGCAGAGTTTGAGCTGTTTTCTGTAACACACGAAAGCAGGTCCTGCTCTGGAATGGAGGTTTCATCATCTAGCACATGTACAGCTTGATGGTCACTTTCATTCACAGCTGGAAACTGCTTTGCCATTTCACACAATTCAGCCAACCCACAGCCAACGTGTCCAGGAACAACATTCTTCCTGCAACTGAGTTCTGCAGTAGCACGGTGAAGAAAACCACTTTTGAGTCCTTCTTGGACTAAATGCAAGGTGCCTTCCCAAATGAGCTTCCTGAACTGTATGGTCATAAAGAAA
>VYZV01030267.1:0-14796 GCA_013401275.1 Pandion haliaetus
GGTCTTGCCACAGGGCTGGGGACATGGGGAAGGCTCCCATGCTTCATGCTCCCAGCAGCTTCTTGACCATGTAGCCTGGCATGCTGTAGAGGAAGAGGGCGATCATGATGAGGAGCAACAGGGCCAGCACGATTTTGATGATAAGCCACTTGTAGCGCGTGCAGATGAGGTATTTGATGGACTTGAGCGGGTTCAGGAACCAGATGAAGGACGTGTCCGGGCGGCTGCAGGGGAAGCAAATACCTATCATTAATGCCATGGCCATAGAGAAGGAGGCATGGCAGGCAGTGCAACAATGGACATGGTGGGCAAAGGGAGGTGCAGGATCGCCTTCCCTGGGTAAGCCTGCACAGAGTGAAAGAGCCCAACCGGGAGGATCAGGAGGGTGAACAAGGGGAGTCAGCATGACATATGCCAGATGGAGTAATGCAGGTTTGTGAGGGAGTGTGAGGATTCCAGTCGAAGTTGGAATCTGGTGGTGAGGAGTGGAGGGGTGGAGGAGGTGGTGGGAGGCCATGGAAAGGGGATGGAGCCAAGAAGAGAGGCAGAGAAGGAATAAAGTAAGGAAAAGCAGCAGGGCAGTGAATAGCAGGCAACATGGGGAACCAGTAGAGATGGCTCTGCCCATGACCCTCATTCCTACATCCCCCCAGTGCGACCCTTCCTCTGCTCCCCATGCCTGGCTCCCTCCCTGGGGACCACCTCACAGCATCTCCCAGAAGCCCAGGTGCCTGCTGGGGGTGGGGTTTCCTACTTACTTGGGTTTCTCCAGTGGATCAGGCTCATTGCGAGCCAGCCCGGCAGGGGATTTCTCTGCCTCCTCTGCCGTCAGAAGGTGCAGTTCAGCCTCGACTTTCCCCTGCAGGGGGCAGAGAGTTGTGCTGAGACCTGGGCAGTGCTCCCCACCTCAGCCCCCCCAAGACATGGTGACAGAGGGGACCTGAGGGAACAGAGGCAAGTGCAGGGGGCTGGAGGTGGTCTGCAAAGAGTGCAATCCCCAGGATGCAAAATGCCTCCCATTTCCTTTTCCTTACGGTGATCTCCAGCTCATCATTCTCATCTCTGGCAACGAATGGCCACCAGCCCTTCACCCGCTTCTGCTTGAAGATGGAGACCATGGGCAGTTCTGCCTCGTTCGTCACCATCTCCAGGCTGCACTGTTTTGATGTCTTAGCTCCCCGGGGGAAGCGGTTCAGGTCCAGCTCGATGGCCCCTGGCAGGAGAAAGAGGAGCACAGCTGTTGCTACCCCCAAAATGCCAAGTCCTTGGCTGGAGGTGGGCTGGACCAGCATCTCCTTCCCTGGAGAGCAACTTTGAACTAGCTCTGGGAACTAAAAAGCTGACGTCTTTGCTACAGGAGCAGCCTTTGAAGAGCAGCAGCGGAGACAAGGGCTCTCATCCTACCTCCTCTTATGAGCAGCATCTAAAGGGGTTTGTAGGATGTTGTGGACTTGTGGAGCAGAGCTGCCCTTATGGGTTCTGTTTCTTTATAGGCTTTGCCTCATCCCACACTGCTGCCTACTTGTCCAGCCATGGGCTCCCAGTTGGCTGCCCCATTGCCCCACCTCAGCAGACCCTCCACTTACCGAGGAAATCATCGGCCGAGAAGTGGTCAGCATCCCAGACCTGCAGGGTGAGGCGAGCTGGGATCTTGTACTCGGTCTCATCCCAGGAGAACATTGACTCCTTCTTGGAGATGACGATCTTCTCCTCCGCCATCAGGTAGTCAAAGGGGAAGATGTAGCGCCAGTTGAAGTTGCCTTCACCAGTGAGCGAGTGGTAGTGGACGTCCGTGTCTTGCTTGTCCTCCTGCTGACCCTTCAGCCACCTGCAGGGCCCAGAGGGGTGAGAGGGGTGGCACATGTTACAGGAGGGAGGAGAGGGCACAAGACCATCCTGTCATGCAACCAGGATGTCTCCAGGACAGACTGGAAGGACCTAAAAGTCATGAGCAATGGGCTGGGGCTGCTCCAATCACCACAGCAGCATCTCCAAGGGGTAGAATGGACATGGGGGCAGGAGGGAACAGGGGAGTTTGAGAGCAAGAAATGCAAGCGGGTTGTCAGAGGTCTTTCTCTGGGCAGGGAGATATTGGAGGTGGACAGGAGCAAGGAGAATTGCTGGGGAGTCTGGAGCAGAGCATCCTGGAAGGATGTCCCCATCCCGCACTGGTGGAGCGGGGAGGCCATAGAGACCTTCTCACTCCACTGCGGGGTAGTTAGGCCTCCTCCAATGGCAGCTGCCCCTGCAGAGGCAGCTCAGTCTGTGCTGGTCACCGTGGGCTCCCTGTGTCAGGGCACATCTATCCGAGCCCATCAGGGGTATTTAGGGCCTGCTGCAGGCTCTGCTTGAGAGTGGGGTTGTCTCTGCTGACCTAGTCTCCAGCAAAGGGACCTGAAGTGCCACTGGGCCGCTGGAGGCAGCAGGGTCCCCATCCTGCTGCCCTGGGAGATGGGGTGGCCATGCTGAGCCTGCCATCGCATGTGCTTGTGCTCCTAATTTTCTGGCTCCAGGGAGCAGGGTTCCCAGAGCAAAAGGGACACAGAGGACAGTCCGTACCAGCAAGTCTGTGTCCTGGGGGAACACAGTTTTGTTTTAAAGACTGTAAGTGCCCCCCCAGCCCCTTTCTCTGATGAGCCGAGGCATCTCCGTTCCCCAGGGCGCTCTCAGGTTTTTTGTGCGTCTGTTTGTCCTGAAGGGCTGCAGCCAGCAGCGACACCACTCTGTGCCCGAGCACCCAACGCAGGGTTGTCCTCTCAGGCTCTGAGCATGCCAATGCCCTGCTCTGCCCCACAAAACAAAAGGGTCAAGTGATCCCCCACCATACAGATGGGGAAGGGCTGGAGCATCTCAGATTCAGAGCCACTGCAGAAAAGCCACTGGGCTGATGGGACCCAAGACATCAAAACAGACCCAGTTTTCGGAGAGCAGCAAGCAGAGGAGGCCTGGCAAGGCCACAGAGAAAGCACCGAGCAGGTAAGCAGACTGGTGGGAAGTCACCGCATAGTCAGCCACCAGCCTGAAATGCCATTGCATTGATTTGAGGTCCTGCAAAGAATGGGGCTATGGGCAAAAGTGAGTCCCCTCATCTCTGTACAGGCAAGTTTTGGAAGGGGCTTTGCCCTGCTGCTGGGTGAGAGCAAAGCGGGGGTGGGAACTAACCACGGTTTGGCTCCAGATGCTGGAATTGGAGGTTGCAGGGCTGAAATGCCAAGTGGGGGCATCAAGACAAGCTCAAAAAGGGGAGGAGGGGCAGATGGGACCAAGCAGCGAGGCCTCGGCCATTACCCCCTGACATAGATGTCAGCCATCTTCTCTCCTGCCAGAAAAGCATCATCTTCCAAAACCACCTCATCAGTGCTCCAGCTAATAACCCGCAGTTCAAAGCTGGGCAGCCAGGCCAGGCACACACAGCAGGTCGTGCAGCCAGAGAGCGAGATGGAGAGACAAGAAACACAGCACAGAAGACAATGGCGGCGTTGGCTCTATCCGACCCTGCACCACAGTCCATGTTGTACCCCCCCTCCCCGCTCCTAAACCACCCTGGGGACCCCCGCCAGCACTAGCACCCCCCAGGGAGAAGCAGAGGAGCTGGCACTGGCATGCCACGCTGTACCTACCCCCTGACAAAAATGTCACTGGATTTCTCGCCAGTAAAGTAGTCATCGTCCTCCAGGATGACCTCGTCTGTGTTCCACACTATCACTCTAAGCTCATATCTGGCAGGAGGAAGGGAGACAAGGAGGTGAGGCACAGGGGCAGGAGGGAATGGGGTGATGCTGTCAGAAACCAGGGCCAGGCACCGAGATGGCAGGGAACTGCTCACAGGGATCTTATCTGAGGGATCATGGGGACAAGAACAGGAGGGGGAATCTCTGCATGACCTCAGGTCAGCCTAGGCAGGTGAGCAGAGCAGCGAGGGAAGCTTTGCCTCCCTCTGCTCTGAACCTCTGCAAAGCCCATGCCAAAGGCTCAATGGAACAGCCCAGGCTTGGTCCTTGGTGGATTTGTGGCTAAAATGCGGTCTGCAAAACAGTCCGAGTCCAGCTTTCTTCCTGGATTCTCCACCTTACTCAGCAGGGCTGTCCCCGCTTAGAAACGGGCATCACAGTCCTTCTTAGGACTCCAGCAGGTTCAGAGACGCTGAAATATTCCCAGCTCTGCCTTTTGTGCACAGCAACCCAGGGTTTCCCAGTCACATTTGGCTTGGTTGGGAATTTTAGTGATGGAGAAGGCAGCTCCGGTGGGAGCGGGTGGAGGAGGAGCGGAAGCCAGATTCCTTGCAGGGCGCAGCTGCAACGTGGAAAGGCTGGAGGCAGGCTGGGGGACGGTGGCAGAGAAAGGCAGCCATGTGGCCACAAGCACAACACATGGCTAGAAGTACCTACAGGGGAGGTTACAGGGGGATTTACAGCTTCCTTAACCCACCTCCTCTCGTATCTCCCCCTGGCAGTGCCCTGGCTGAGCCCAGCTGTGGGACTCCTGCCATCTGCTCCAGCCTCAGCCCCCCCCTGTCTGCACCCATGGGTGGGAGCTTGGCCCGTGCTGTGCCTCTCCAGCACTTACAGCTGGTGTCAGGTGGTGCCCAGTGCTCCTGACAAAGACAGAGGAGATGGATTCAGCCCCTAGGATAATAACCAGGCATAACCTTGCTTGAACCAGGCTATCTACCTGCAAACCCTCTCTTCAGCCCATCAGTAGGAACATCTCAGCTCCAGCTCATGGGTCACTGCTCGGCATAGCTGTCCCGCAGACAACCCTCCACTCTTCCAGTCTGCGCTGGCACCTGGACCTTGCCCTTGGCCTCAGCTTTCCTGCAGCTGCCTGCCCTGCTCCTCAGACCCCAGCTGCAGCCCACTGGGATCAAGGGACGTTCTCTCCATCCAAGGCATCATCTATGCAAGGGGAGAGGAGTGCAAGAGGCTCCCCCCAGGATGCCCAGTGCTGTCCCTGTATCCCGGCCCTGAGGGTGGGAAAAGGGGCCCAAGGACACAGTCTAGCAGGGTAAGGCAAGGACAGGAGGGATGTCAAGGGAAGAAATGTCTGTCTTTTCTCTAAATGAGTTGGGAGAGGGCAGGGTGGGGAGGCAAGAACTCTATTAGGCTGCCTGCTCTGTCCTGCTTGGCTTGACCAACTTTGCCTCAGTAACTTTCCCTGCCCCAGGCTCTAGCCATCACCTCCGGGAAAAGGCCCATCCAAACTGCCCAGGGATGCCTTGCCTTGCCCTGGGCTAACCCAGGGGCTCAGGGCTGGCCGCACTGGTCTGCCCCGGCCCCGTGCTGGGGACTGGGGAACAATTCAGTTTCCTACTCTACACAGAGGAGAAAAATCAGGAGCTGCAGGAAACGGAACAGGTGGGATACCACCCTTCAGGAGCAGTGCTGGAAGGGGAAGACATCACTTGATGCCTCTAGTCTTGGGATCTCTGGAAACGCCAGCGTGGTCGAGGTACCCAGGCAGAGGGCTGGGCCGGGCCATGGAGCCACAGCAGGAGAGGGGAGAAGCAGAGCTCTGTTCCCAGCCTTGAGTTTTCCCTGGGGCTGGCTGGCTGGGAGGTTCTTACTTCTTCGGTTTCCTGGGGGAAATATCAGTGGCAGGGCCAGGCGCTGGCATGTCCATGGGGAACATGTCCACCCACATCTCCAGGCGACCCTGCAAGGTTGGAAAGGTGCGGTCAGCTCCCCTGGTCCCTCCTTGCCCCCCCACCCAGCAGGGTCCCCCCCAGCTCCTCTTGCCCTTCAACATCAGTCTGGCTGTGCCAGATGTGGGGCAGGGCCTGCAGCACTGAACCCTGCCAGATGTGGGGCGAGGCAGGGCTTCCCCCGCCGAGGTGCACAGATGTGGGGAGTCAGGGGACCAAGGGGCTTGGGGAGACAAAATGGATGCAGGCTGGAGCAGGAGAAGCACTGAAGATTTAGTCTGCTAGTCACCAGGTGACTGCTAAGGGCTGTTGATGCCCAAGTGCCACTATTTGCAGAATGCCTCTCCCGCCCCCATGGCCCACGACAAGGTGGGTTATGGCTGCTCTGCCCCACTGACATCTCTGCTCCCTGCTTGGAGGCTCTGCAGCACGGGCTGCCTCCACTTCTGCTCTGGGACTTTGAGAACCTGCTCGATGCCCGGCTTGTCAGGGTTCAGCAGCGGACGTGTCTCCACGTGCTCGGGAACCAGCTTGCAGCCTGCCCGTGGGATGTCCTCCCAATGGCGCAGCACAGTCAGGGCCAGGTGTTCATCTGTCTGCTTCTTCTGACCTGCGTGGGCAAAAGGAGGGCTGAGCTTGGAGAACTGGACAGAGAGACACCAGGCACAGCAAACAACCCTGTTCCTCTACACCTACTCCAGGGGAGCAGAACTGCCTACTAGTTACTCCTTTCCATTTCATTGTGTACACTTTGTCCTTCAGCCAACACTTCCTAACTCCTCTCTTTCTCCTCGCTCTAACCCATGTCATTTACAGAAGGTCCAGATCCCCTACCAGTCTGCATTTTCCCAGGCTGAACAAACTCCATATCCATTGTCCATGTTCTCCTCCTCTTCTGCACCCCTCCTGGCCTGCCTTCACCTTTCTTGAGCACACGAGTGCATTGGGACACCACCATTGTTTGGGAATGCAGTTACATGGAGAATGGCTTCCTAAACCCTGGGAAGACCAGGGTGGGCTGTCTTCATTGCTCCTTGGGCATACACTTCCAGGAGGAAGTTCTCAAAGGCAGCTTTGATGATGCTGTGCCATGGGCACCCATGAGTGATTCTGAGAGCAAACCACTGGCCTGGGTGGTCTATAAGACTCTAACTGGTCACATACTGGAAGGTCCATTTAAGGTAGTGGGTGGAGAGTGATGGCAGTGCTGCTTTGGGGTGATGAGGCCACTACATCTGTCTCCAGTCCTGGATGATGAGGGGACACCCCAGACCCTGCTCCCCTCCACAACCTTCATCCCATGGGGCAGGTACCATTTTCATCCTCAATCTCCGTGGGGCCGGTGAAGACCCTGTTGGCAACTTTCACTCTTCCTCCTGGCCCAAAGTGCGGCCCATCCACCTTGCCCTCTTTGCACAGCTTGGACAGGATTTGGGAGGGCTTCATGGGGTCACGCCAGGTGTTATAACCATGTCTGTGAATAGGAGGGCAAGGTCAGTGAAGTAGTAGTGAGATTTGGAGGAAAAAAACATTTTGTACCCCTCTGCCAGCAAAACAAATGTTGCTGCCATGAAGGACCCACAGGGAAAGGATCTGAGTCAGCAAACGTGAAACTTCAGAGCAGGCTACATCCCTCTGTGCCCCCTCTCTACACTTTGCTAACACCCTTCCACCCCAGCCCCTTTACTCTGTGCTGACTCAGACCTGAAATCCCCAGCGCATCCCACTTGACTCCTGATGTTCAAGCATTGCTCCTTTGGCACCGCTGCTATTTCAGCTCTGGCCTCACCCCTCTACCCCGTCCCACCAGTGCCCCTCAGTCCCTTCTTCCCTGCCCTGGGCTCTTTATAACCCACTCCACTGCTGCCCTGCTCTGCTGGTCACAAAACCTGTCTTAAGAGTGAGGGTACAGCACAGACATCTCCATTAGCAGGCAGTAAAGGAGGGAGATTCCTGCAGGAGATCTGGGCTTGGTGTAAAGATGAGACAGGCATGGGTCCAGGCAGAAGGTTGGGTGGAAAAAGCTTTGCTCGTACATGGAGTAAGTCTGTGACACCCCACAAGTAGCTCGGTGCTTGCTGTAGTAGCGGTTCTCCAGATCAATCTTGGTCTCTCCAATGAGGTCATCGGTCCCCACCAAGTCCCAGTCGTACACTGCCACTGTCAGCATGGACTCCATGGGGAAGGTGGCCTCGATGTCAAAGGATCTAGGCCAGGGGAAAGCAGGTGAGGGGAAAGAGAAAAGCCATTGAAGGGTTTGGCTGCTGCTCAAGACAGACACATGGGTGAGGTGGGTCTGCTCCAGTCTGCGGACGATGTTTAATTTGCACCTACCACTGCAGGACATTCGAGGTAGGGGTTTTAACTAAATCTCTGCATGGGCTGTTTCAGATCCAGCAGCCCTAGACAGGAGCTGGCACAGGGTGATTTCTTGACCTGGATGTCTCAGTAACCCTGAACATAAGTTTGTGTGCCACCAGAGAGCCAGGCCACTCTCACTCGAGTTTAGGCCTAATGATTCCTAAAGTAGGTACTTGATCAGATATGGGCATCTTTTAAACACCCTTTACTATATTGACCACACAGCTGGCAAAGAAGGACAGATGGCTGAAATGAGGATGCCTGTGCTGCTTGCAAGGAAAGTTCTGTGTGCTGAGTCCCATCTTTTGAGCTCAAGCAGCAGCTGTGGGACAGCTAGGGTGCAGGTCCAAGGGCTGGCAAGCTTTGCTCAGGCTTAGCTCACCACTTCCAGGTGCAGACAGGTAACAGGGCTGGGGCAACTCACTTTCCAAAGACAGGGTTCAACTGCTTGGAGATGTAGTTCTCCTTGTCTTTGATGTCCGTCTTCCCCAGCTTGATGGCAATATAAGGGTCAGCTTTCCCATTGATGTCAGCTGGGTGAAGGTCTGTGGCCTGTAGAGAACAGATGAGATATATCAGTGCTGCCCACAGGAGCAAAGAATTCAAGGAAGGCCCCATTCTCTGTCCCTGAGACTATCTGGCCTTGCCTGGTCATAGGCATGTGGCTAGAGCACTTTGGTCCCCCTAAATAGAGTGTCTTGGTTTAAACTGGGGATAAATCTTGCCTTGTGTCAATCCCTGTCCCAGTTTGGCCATGTCCCCTCAGAGACATAACCACAGTCGTCTTTGGCATCTCTTTCATCAGTGGAAAGAAACAGGCTCCTCTAAAGAAATATCTCAAGCAACAACCTGACCAAGATGTCAAGAAGACTGTCCCCTTCCCATCTTGTTCTCACCACTCACTACATTAGGGCCAAAGGCTTCTGGCTTCTCCCCATAAAGGGGGTGAGTATCCCCAAACTCTCCAGTCCCAACCTCCATCATGGCACACAACAGCAGATGCCCATGCCAGGACACATCCAGCCAGTCCTGGTTGTTGTTGGTGGTGGTGCTGACCAAGCTGGTGTCTACTACTGCAGCCTCAGTCTGGTGGTGATGGATGGGAGACACATTACCCCACTGGGCAACGGGATGCAGCACTGGATGGAGAATCAGGCTAGTGGGAAATATAGCTGAAAGTAGGGTGCATTTGTAAAACGCTGGGACAAGGTGGTGAGAAAGAGCAGTCCAGGTGCTGCTAGCAGGACTGAGATCCCTCTCAAGTGCCTGGCTATGGTACCTCACTCACATGCTTGGGGACACAAGGATGACCAGTGTAGGGGTCAGGAAAGGACTTTTTCCAGAGCACACTCCATACAAAGAAATGTGCATTAGCTAGGTCAGATCAATAATAACTCAGTGCATGTTCAAGGGGGTGCCATGCCCTTCAACCAGGTCTACTAGCCCCTGCCAGCTCCCATTCTGCTCGGCATGTGCTTCACTGAGCTGTCGTGGCTATGTAAGGAGCCAGCACCTCATAGTCCCGGCTGATCCAAATGATTCACGTGAGTTAAGCACTAGGACAGACATACTGGACTGTCCTACACACCAGAAGAAAGGTCTCGGGATCTGGCACACAGCTATGGAGCACACCATTCGTGTTCCCATCAATGAGCTGCTTCAGTCCTCATGCTGCATCCTAGGTGCTAAAAACCAACATCCCTACAGCTTTGGGACCAGCTCCTGGATGTGTGCCATGGAACGGAGCACAGGATCACGCCTTACCACACCGCACAGTTATACTCACCCGCACAATATAGACTCGGACCAGCACATTGATGGGGTCGTTGCTGGGGATCCCCTGGAACATGCCGAAGTTGGGGTCATATCCTGCCTCCTTGGTGACATCATCAGGGAGCGGCACTTTGTAGACACACATGGAGCCCTAATGCAAGGGAGTGCACAGCCTGATGAGAGTCCTTCTGCCTGGGGGCTCAGGGTAGGCAGACCCATCCCAAACCACCCTTCCTGAGGACCCACTCGATATCCTTGTTTCTAGTGATGTGCTGGAGCAGACAGGCCAGATCTGGAAAACTCCTCCACTGCACAAGCACCTCTTCAGGGGTTGCAACCATGAGCAGAGAAATTGGACAAGAGGAAGGAGGCCTGCAGAGGAATCAGGCTAGCAAGGTGCTCATGGACAGGGATTTCCAAGAGTAAAACTGACAGGAGAACAAAAGCAATGGGAATAAATGGGTTGATGAGGGATGGGCTGGAAAATCTGGGAACTACCACATGAAATACTGATGATTTCTATGCTCCCAAAGCATCTGATCCTAGCTAAGGTGGGGAACTGCCTGCTCATCTCCTCCGCTAAGCAAACATAGGGGACTGGCATCAACAGGCTTCATCTGGCCAGGATCACACCCTCAAAAAGGTTCTTGTCCAAGAATCAGATGTGCTCCTACATTGCCTGGGGGCTGGCAATGGTGCAACATGGCCGTGAGCTCAGGTGAGTGGTATTGGTGAAAAACGGTTCACAGAGATAACCCAGAGCATGACTTATCTTCACAGAGAGCAAGAAAGAGAAGCTGCTTTTTCCTTGGCCTTCTGTAAGAACCACCAAGGATCTGGTTGCCTGCAGATCACCACCTCTGTGGATGTGCTTTTTGAAGCCATCTGATCTGTGGGGCTATTCTTGGAGGCCTTCCCTCCCTGCAAGGTGCCTGCAGCTGGGTCAGTGCAAATTGGATTCTATTGCATCCAACCCTTTCCAGCTAAACCAGCTTCAGCAGGGAAACCCATTGGCAAGAGCTCCCCAAGCTGCCCCTGCCCTGGTCCAACTCAGCAACCAAACTCACTTTGAACCTTCCCACTATCCGCTCTTCTTCTGTTGCATTGTCATCATTGTCCCCAATCTTCCCACGGAGCAGGTTGAAGGTGTGCAGCCAGTCCTCAAAGTTATCAAACTCTGCTTCCAGCTCTTTGTTGAAGACCTGAGATGACAGAAAGTTAAAGGAGGGGAATTAGGTTAAAAAAAAAAAAAAAAAAAAAGGGGAGGAAAAGATACAGTGACTGCCCAAGTCAACTCAGAGGGAACCTGGACACCTCATCTCCCATTGCCCAATTTTCTAGGAAGGGAAAGGATCTCCAGGATCATTGGGTTGGACCTTGATGCCACAAACACTTCCCTGAACTGATAACGTACAAGAGGAAATCTCAGCAGAATGGGCGAGGTGTCTGTCCCCCCTCTGTGCAAGACCCAGGTTCAACCCCCTTCTGAACCCCAGAATCACAGACTACATTAATCCTAATAAACACCATGGGCCCATACATTGAACCAGAGCCCAACCCTGCCCTGAGTCCTGACTGGGCCAGCTGTAGCCAGGCTGGAGAACTCTCTCCACCAGCCAGGGCACGTCCAAGATGCCCCAAGGATGATCCTATCCCAGGGCAACACCTTTTCTGTAAAGCTTGTTACCTCTGACTCCTTCAAACTATGGAGAGAAGCTGGCAGTCCCAGAGCACATCTCACCTAGGGTTAGATACCCCCTCAGATAGGCAAGGTGCCTCAGGCAGGGTTGATCCATCCTGCTCTGATCTCCAGATGGCTGGGACTGCCGTCCTGCCAGACTTCCAGCCTGCCACTGAGCAGGCAGGACCTTCTCCTTCTCTGCCAACACACGCACCTTCAATTCGTCAATCTTCTGCTTGTTCTTCTTCTCCGGAAGCTCAGGGGCTGACTGTTGCTTCTTCTTCTTATCATCTTTGGGTGTCTTGGACTTCTCCTTGTTCTTTGCCTGACCCTTGGAGCCTTTCATGGGAGAATCATCAAGTTTGATTTCTGAGTCCAAGGGGAAGTGGCAGGGAGGGAGGACATGGAAATGAGGGTGAGGAGGGGTGGAGAAGACAGGGAGGAGGGACTTGTTCAAAGTCCTTCAAACAGGAGGAGCGTGAAAGCTGACAGCTCTTACTGCCTGCAACTCCCATCCCAGCCCTCTCTTGTCTTTCCTTGACTCTGGCCGCTGCTGCCCAGGTCACAGCATCTCCAGAAGCCCAGAGGTCTCTGTGCAGGGAACTGCCAGAACTGACCTGAGCAGAAGTCATTTGGAGGACTACCAAACATGTCCTGAGAGTGCTGGACACTGGCTAGCTTCACCAGCAGTGAGAAGACCTGATCCTGCCCACAGCACCTCCTTTTCTTCCTTCCACTGGGGGCTTTTCCAGCTATATGCAGCCTGGAGATAAAACCCCAGCCTAGGTATTGCAGAGGGGACAGTGCTTGATGCTCAGCACCAGAGCACAGGCTGCTGCCCTTAAAGAGGTGTTGCCCATGACCAGCTGCAACGACAGGGTGTTTGGGTCTCCATTCAGAGCAACCGCCAGCCAGGGACACCAACTGCAGTGGGAAGAGGCTGCCTGGAAAAGCATGTCCAAAGAACACTTCTCCCACCCTTCTACAATCCCCGTCCCTCACTGCCTCTGCCAGCTTTCATGACTGCTGGGCAACGCAGATGGGGACAGAGAGATGACAAAGACTCAATGGGGAAGAGGAAAGGAGGAAGGAATGGGAGTGCCAAGGGGAAATGGATCCTTCTCAGAAGACAGAAAGAAAACAATGGGGGACACAAGACACCCTCCCCAGCAGCCCTGCCATGACAGCAAGCCCAGGAAGAAGCTGCTCAGAGTTGTCTCCAAGCTCAGAAAGACACAGCCTCATCTTTCTCATGACATGAACACTAGTCTTCCAAAAGAAACCAGGCTCTGTATTTTTCTCAGCTAATGGATTTTGCATTGCCTGAGCATGATACCAACCCGCTGTCATGGGGACATGGAATATATGGAGAGCATGGGTGAAAGTCCTCAGGGAAACCCCTCCAAGCCCTGCTGGTGGGACTGGCAAGGAGCCTCCAGGCTGCAAATGGACAAAGTCACCCTTGACCAACATGTCCTAACCCACCAGTATTCTTGGCCCACATAGCTTGTGGTACAAAATTAATCTCACCCAACTTTAGACATCTGCAACACCCCATCTGAGCTACAGACCCCTGACTTCCTTCAGAGAAAAATGCTTTTAGGGCACAATTCATCTTATTGTAACATAGTATTGAAAATTAGTCAGAAAACTTGACCTAAAAGTGTGTATTTTTCTTCACTGCCTGTGCTAGAACAGCAGGCAAGGAGGCCTCTACATGCAGGTAAAAGCAATCAGATTAGATGAATCCCAGACATTTTGTCTGGTTGAATCTTCCCTTGTAAAACTGGAACAAAACAAAACCAACCAAACAAACAAAACCTTTAAGCCTCCTGCAAAACAAGGATGGAAAACCCCATGAAGGTGATCTAGAAGTATCTATTACTCGGTGCGCTCAACAGACTTCAAGCACAGAGTCCTATAGCTAACACACCTGCATGGCCAAAGCAACAGGACTTTTAATGACATACTAACTTATGATTGCACAAAAATGTCCTCAGACAGTAACGTGGATCCTGGTCACTAGTCTGCATTACTTGCACATGGCCTTCCTCCCAGCATGGGTGGGTTGGAGGCTGCCACAATACCACGCTCTGATTTGGATTCACCTGGCGTTATCATGTTAAACCAACGCAGCCCACACCAGGCCTGCACTCGCAAAAATTGATCCTGCACGGGGATATACAACATGCTGCGAGCATCTGGTTGGGTAGAAGAGCAGCAGCAGGCTCTGAAAGGGATGCCCGAGCACCAAAAGGAGTCCTGGTCCTACCCCTTTCCCTGCCATGCCCGCCCCCTCCTCTCGTTCACAACCTGCTTACCCTCTGCAATCTCCATTTCTTCCTTCTCCTCCGCTTCTGCTGCGGCTGCTTCCTGCTGCCGGAGTTGCTGGGGAAGAAATGAAGTGAACAGGGAGTGGGTGCTGGTGCCGAGGTCTCTGTGCTCACTGGAAATGCCTGTAACTCAGGCTCACAGCTCGCTCTTCCCATCTGAGCCACGAGCGAGAGGTTCTGGCAGTGCTGGAGAAATCAAAGTTGCTCAGTGCAGCCTTCAGCACTGATGCTGTTAAATACCTGTGTGCAGGTACAAACCAGTCACAAAATCCACACAGTGCGCACTCAAGGGTAAGGAATCATGCTCAGCTCTGCCAGCTAAAAAAAAGCCTTGCTGACAGTCAGGCATGATTAGTGAGGGAAGCAGCACAGCCCCAGGCCTTTGGAAGTAGCTGGAAATAGGTGACACCTTACAGGCAGGAAAAGTTTTCCTCTTCCCCCACCACATACACCCCTCCTCTGCTCTGCACCCACCTCCTTCATAGTCTCAATTGAAGCAAAATACTTGGACCACCAGTCCAGCATGCTCTCGTCCGGCTCCTCCTCTTCTACTTCCTCTCCTCCTCCTCCTCCTTTCTTCTTCTTTTTCTTTTTCTCCTTCTCTTCCTCAGACTGCAGGGATGAGCGAAGCAAAGACAGAGAAGAGGGATCAGATGAAAACAAAATGTCTGTTGAAGAGCAAATGTGGTGGGTGAAGCACCTGAGAAGTCAGAACCCTCCAGCACTGTCCCCCTTTTACAGATGCAGACACTGAGGCACAGAGCAGCAAAGGAAGATGCCCAAGGCTCCAAAGAGACACAGTGTCAGAGTCCTGAGACATCCCCTCCTGTCCATCATCCCTTTCATCCACGCATTTCCCAGGCTACAGCACCTGAATCTTACCAAACCCTCTGCCCAGCAAAGTACCCCAGGTCCGCTTAGTGGTGCAATAAAGCCTTTTGCAGCCGGAATCTGGTTGTGGTGGGAGTAACCAGCATCTCTCCCACATCCCTGCCCTGCTCCTCCTG